>JAOVVI020009142.1:0-13793 GCA_028571085.2 Nepenthes alata
CTTACATTTTATTGGTTTCAAAATAGATATGTTGATAATGAGTTAGGCAGGATCATGTATTTGCTGTGGAAATTTTCAGTAGAGGTGATCTCGCAGATTTAGCAATATTTATTGTAAGGCACAAATTTTTAATTTATGATAAATATAATTAATTAAACTAATATAATTAAAATTAAAGTTACAAGATATAAAAAATTGGATTAAAAGTCAACATTAGTTTGGGTAACTCAACACTTGATGGAGGCCCAACCCATGCCTAAGCGCCCCAAACTGGAGAGTAAGCGCCTAAGGTACATTCGATAAAGGCTCGAGCGCGTGCTTACAGATTGCCCATGCTCAGTAAGCTAGAACTATAGCACCTAACACGCGTTTGAGCGGTAATCGAGCGCCACTCTGTATAAATAGGACCCTCGACTAATTTATGTCATTTTTATCAAAAATTTAAGAGAGGAGAGAGGTAGACTAAAAGAAGAGAGAGAAGGATAAAAAACTCAAAATTTAGTTGATTCAAGCTAATTTTTGGTAAAAATTAAGTAAAAGTAAATACACTTTAAATATTTTCTTCTATTGTTATTGATCTTTTCTAATTTTTTAAATATTTATTTATTCAAATACTTATGTATGACATAAAATTAAATTATAATATTTATGTTTGACATGCATCTTAGATTTTCAGTATTTTATAGCAAAATTTTATAAAAACTCATACATAAGGTCATGTATAATGTATATATGTTTTGAATTCTACATTTTAGCTTCATTCATGAACTAAATTTCTAATTTATTGATCCTACATATTTAATTTCGTGGACAATATTCTTGCATGTTTAGAAAATACTAACCATAGGTTCTAAATATTCTGAAATTTCATATAGTTCCTCTGTACATTTAATAAAAATGCTTATTCTGAATATTTTTTACACATTTCTTGTTGAGTTTATTACTTAAATGGCTTTTGTATGTCTTAATTTTATACATAAGACTATATATATTTTAAACTATTAAATATATGTCGTGTATGAGTTAAAAAATATACAAAATTTAACTAACATGATCTGAAATTTAGTAAAAATTTCTACACTTGTTGAATTATATATTTTATTAAAAATTTTTACATTTAACTATAAATTTAGCATTCCATACTTTTAAATTTAATATGACTAAATGTCTATAAATGTATAAGTATGAATTTATAAAATTATGAAAAAAAACTCTATAATTATATCAAAGAATATGATCATTTTCTCTAAGAATAAAAAAATTAAGAATTATAAATGAAAGTGCATATTTTTCTAAAAACTTATTAGATTAAGGTTAAATTTTAACGGATAGTATATTATGACATGCGTTAATATATTATAGTACTATATCGATATCTCAACATATCATCCGCGGGTGAGAAGCGGCGTTCGACCCTATATAAAGGGTTATATATATGCCGACTCACTTACAGATTTTGAATAATTATGTATGACCTTTGGTTGCGTGAAAGTATACACAATCCGGGTTTTGATTGTCTGCTCCTTTGGACAGTACGATCTATTGGCCTTGATCCCTAGAAAAAATTAGATTTGAGTATGATTTGATAACATAAATTAAAAAAGATATGATAAAATAAATTTAAAAATTTTACATAAACTAATTTATATAATTGTTATGAAATTTCATGGCATATCATTGAGATGATATATTAATTTTTTGACATATTTTTAATGTAAAGATATATATTTTATCATTAAGTTATATGTATTGTTGTATTTTTAAGTGACTCCTTACTCCTTACTGTGTTTACTAATCTCCTTAGATTAGATGTACAGATACTTGTTAGATGAACATGAATAAAGGATTGAGCTGTTATGAAAAGTTTAGATTAGAATTTTATGAGTTGTTTAATAATTTCGGACAATAGTTAATGTGTTAAATATTATATTCTAATTAATCAGTCAGTTTTGGATGATAATATTTGATGTTTAGGTTATTCATTGTAGTATTTTAATTTTCAGATAGTTTTAGTATGGTCTAAAATATTATATTATATTTTCGGATAATTTAGATTGTTGTATGCTATAATGTAGTCTTTTGGACAGTGATTAATGTATTATAATGCGTTGTCGGATAGCAATTAATGTATGTATGATGATCAGACAACAGTTGGTAAATCATGAGATGTATGTCAGTTTACTTCAATACCATATTAATGTGATTTATATTATAATTGGATTATAGAGTCATGGGTATATGTTAATGAACATCTTAGAAGTTATGTATTTTATTCCGTAATTTGTATATTTTGATTTTTGATGCCATGCATTATTCCTTACGTAAGGTTTGACGTCACGATTGGATCGGTGTGAGAGTCACATGAGATATGACAAATATTTGAATCCTATATATAATTTAATTTATTTTATTATGGTCAGTCGATATATCGACGTAAAATTCATATTTAGACAATATCAAATGATAAATCACTTAACTAATATTTGATTATGTGTTAATTACGAGATGTGAAATTTATAATGAGAGATAAAAGATTTTATTTACCCTTTTGATAAATGTGAGACATTTTATCAGAACTATATTTTTAAAAATTTATATTATTTATAGACTTTTTTATAATCTCTCTTTTTGATGAGTTATTTTTATAGAAAATATTTTACTTATAATAAAATTATAATGAATATCAATTATTTGAATTTTTTACATAATTAGCTCAAACAAAATTGACCATTCAAATTAAAATCGTCACATTTGATATTATAAATATTTCAAATAATTTGACACATTGAGTTTTTAAAATTGAGTAATCCCATTTAGTGGACTTGAACTAAGCTCATGATTTTACCCTTAAAGTTCATACATCAAGTAAGTTTCAGTACATAATAATAATAATTAAACTTATAATTATAAATTTAACCATAAAATTTCAACCAGTATTCACTAGCGTCTTAATCTAAAAAAGATAATAAAGTCAATTTATTATCCCGACTGAAAGAAAATTAATTAAAATATACATATTTTTTTTAATAAATTAATATATTCATCTTATTATGCTTTTTTATCATACTAAATTATTTAAAATAAAAATAATAATCAATCAACTTGACAAGAATAAATTTTAAAGCATATTTTAAAATTAATCACATGTATGTTTAAAAGTCAACGAGTATTATAAAAATTAAGACTATACGAATATATTTTATTATGCAATCTTTGAGTAATAATTTAAAGAAAGTAACGTGGTATGGTACGTAAATTCAAAGCTAAAGATGGGCCAATGTGGACGGGATAGAAGAATATTCTTATGAAATACCAAATATTTTCTTAGTTATTTTTAAAATATTTGTAGATAATTTATTATTTTATTATTTTGTGTGAATGTTTTAATAAAAAATAAACAATCTTAAATGCCAAGTTAATATAATAATAATAATACGAAAGCGTACGCAGCTTTCAGATCGTGCTCGGGAATCAGGCGCTTCCTTCTTTGAATTCGTCGGAGCAAAATCAAAAGCATCTTCGTAAAGGGATCGGTTCATTGATCGTTCTTCTTCGGAGAGAGCTAATACGGTGATGGTTAATAGCTCAGGAAGTTCCCGATCATTGATGGATTCTAGTTCTTCCTCCATTTTCACAAATTTTCCCCTTATTTCCGCAATGATCGCATTTGCTGTTGCTCAATCTATTAAATTCTTCACTAGCTGGTACCCCCCCTCTCTCTCTCTTTTTAATCTTGCGCAGAGTTTATGCTTGATTGAAATTATGAAATTTTGATGCTTCTTTTTATTTGTTTGGGTAGCTGCTGCTATTGATTTCATTTTGGGAGGTTATGATTTTTTTTTTTTGTGGGGGTGGGGGGTTACGTCTTCGATGGGATATACTACCCAATCGTTAGCTGCTGTTTGTTGTTTATAAAGGAATGTTTGTTCTTCACCAAATGGATGCTGAAGTATGCTACTTCAATACTTTGAGATGCAATTTTATGATATGAGATCTTTGAATCTAGTTGAATTTACTCGCTAGATTTGAGTTGGGTAATCGCACTCTCTGTTGGTTTCATCCTTTGGAAAAAGGAGTATGAATCTCAGAGATCATAGGAAATGCGTGTAGAATGGCAAAAATCTCTATTAAGCCTTGTAGGGCTTGTAGGTAATTCTTAGATTTTATTGCGTCTCCTTCCCAAATCAAACAAAAATACATGTAACAAAGTTGTCCATATATTCTGGTCAATCTTATGTTTCCGTGCTTCTCTCATTGAAGTTTCAATCAATCATAGTGCTAAGGTGTTAATTGTGCTTTATGTTGGACCGATTAGGGAATAATTTGGACTCAATATTATGTGATTGGATTTTTGCATCCAATAAGGACTAAATCACATGGACCTAAAGATGGATGGCTTCAGAAATCCAGGATAGCATACTGAATTTATCATGGTTTAGGATTTTAAGATGCATGAGTGCTTTTTCTTTAAGAAATCATGGAGCCACCCATTAATAGTAATGGAACTTTGCGCGAAGTTTCCTCCTGTGATATGAGTTACTACCCGTTGATCACTTGTACCTTGGCCATTCATCCCATTGATCCATATTTGTGGTGATAGATCTCAGTAATGAGATTGAAATTGAAACAGGATGTTTAACAATGATGTGGAAGCTATGGAAAAAATCATGTTATGAGGAGACAGCTGGTTATATAATTTTCAAGAACTTAATTTAGAGAGCATTAAAAAGGAAGCCCAGTGCACCAGGCTGTCACATTTTAGGGTTTGGGAATAGTTAGATATACGTAGGCAGGCTATTATATTTGTTTTTACCCACGATTATCAAGTCAAAATGGAACGAACTTACGTTGTACCAAAACTCATTCTCACGAACTTAGTATTTGTTCAATAATGGTTATTGACAACAGCTGCTAGATTAGAATATTGAAAGTGTAACATTCCCGTGGGATTCAGCAATATTCTAGAATACTTAACACTAAATTTCATAGGTAGTTCTAAATGTAACTTCTTGCAAGCTGAAGCATTTTTTTAAAGTTAGAATCATTATGTCCACAAATGTTCTATCCTGTGAATGTTCATTAATTTCAGTGCCTCAAACCATACCTAGAGGCTCAAAGGGACATAACAAGAAAATCAAAGAGGAATCTGTTGTTCATATTTGGTAGCATTCCTATCACTGACATTGTGAGTTACTAGAAGTTAAACTCTGTTATATTGAGAGTTTCCTTTTATGGGATCGCAATTAGCTGAACAGACGTAAATTTCCATACAAATTGATTGCTCCTTTCATTCATGGGTTTGTTAATCTTTTTTGGACCTATTGGTACCATTGAATTAATGTACGTAAAATGATTCTTTGTATAATAAATGGCTTCTCTAGCGTTATGTCATCCTAAGATCTTAAAGTGTCAGAGATTTGCAGGTATAAGGAAAGGCGATGGGATCTCAAGCAGCTGATTGGATCAGGTGGAATGCCATCATCCCATTCTGCCACTGTTACCGCTCTTGCTGCTGCTATCGGGTTCCATGATGGCCTTGGAGGATCAGTATTTGCAACTGCAACTGTTTTGGCTTGTGTTGTATGTTATGTCTCTTGATCTTGTGTGTGGGTCAAGGCAGGGCAACTTTTGGGGGTTTTGTTTCTCTGCGTCTGCTGGAAGCTGCTTATAATTGCTTACAATATTCTTTTTATTACATGCTTAACATTTTCCGTGATCATAATTTTATATTCTACTGTATGACTGTCAGAATGTCCCAGCATATAGTATTTGCTGTTCTGTGTAATTACAGGTGTACAACCGGACAGCAAATGACCTCAACTTTCTCTCATGTATTTCGGTGGCGGATTAACCCCAGAGAAGCCCAGCTTAACCCTGATAGTAAAATAAGCAACTCTCACTTTCTTTGTTTCCTATATATTTGGGGTTAGGAATCACAGCTCATAAAGTTTAGTGGATAGCCTGTACCAATTGGATTGAATTATGATCATTTGATTTTTCTCAATTAGTTAGTTAGGATTGCCTCCTTTATTTCTCTATTTGTCAGTCTTTTTGAACGAATCACCGGACATGGAGACAACGGTTTTAAACCACGGAAATAACTATAGGTAATGTTGCATACATCTGATGCTTCTCAGACCATATGTGTGTTGTCTTTTGTACTGGACCACTCTTTCTTCTGAACCAGTCAATTAATGACCACAAATCACCTTCTGTGACTTCTGCTTAATTTACCAACTAAATTTCATTGTTGCTCTTTGAGCATGACCTATTGTTTTTGACTCCCTCAAACTTGGTCTCTCCACACAAGCAGCTTTCATCCCTCTGGAACTAGTTGGTTTGATAATTTAAAGTATAAATTGGACCTGGTAGTAATCTATTCCTCGGTCCCTGAATCATAGCATTGAAGTAGAAGGGCTGCATGCAACATCGAATTCATGCAGCATCGAATTCATACTCTTTTATATATATATATATATATCGGGACAGCTATTTGAAATCTTAGTAACATACTGGATTTGTTATCTTATATCTGCTTTTTGTGAAATAATACCAATTGAAGTGGAGGGTTTCTTAAAACAACAAGGGGTTGGGTCAACTATTCTATTAAATGATATTGAGCATGTTTCCCATCTCTTCTCGAGAAACAAGTGGGCTATTTCATTGCAAAGTTGTACTCAATTTCATACGTAGCAATTCCAAAAAGATCTCTTCATTAGTTGGGGGAAGAATCCGTATGAATCATATTTTTTTAGGAACATATTTGGTTAGACAATGTGTGGTTGGTATATATATATATATATATATATTGTGTATGAGTCATTAGGTGCAAAAGAATATTAAAAGTACAGGACATCGTATTACTGAGCAAAAACAGGATGTTGTGTTTTAGTGATAAAATTGACATAATAAAGGATGCCTATGAAGTTAATATAACTGAGATTCATATTTTTCTAATTGGAATTTTCATAAAATTTCCATAAGAAAGTTTTGACATTATTTTTGGATTTTTAACATAACTTATGTGTTAATTATTGGTGATAAAAACAGAAATTTCTGCATTCGATTCTTTACTCTGGCTGGTTCATACCTCCAACACCGCAGGATATCTGACAAACGTGAGATATATGGTTATTATGAGAGTTGTTGAGATCCTCTCACATTTTAGGCTCATTGTAAACCCAACAGTTAGGATAAGAAGCTGGATGGATGAATGATTGAATATTAAACAATTATTTAAATCACTTGATATAATATTTATCATTTAACCATCCGATTTTTAATCCTGACCATTAGATTCACTTGAAAGCCTAAAATGTGAGAGAATCTTAACAGCACTCAGTTGTTATCGCTTAATGCTATTTACTAGGCGTGGTCATTTTAAATGAAGTGGGGCATATGCATAAACATGTATGTTGATGTTCCATAAATTGTCCGTGGAGGTCACTTATATAGCGATTCGCTTTGTGGGCAGGTGATGTATGATGCATTTGGTGTAAGGCTACAGGCTGGCCGTCAGGCAGAGGTACGAAATTTAACAGCTTTTATTCACAAGACATTTCACCGTAAACATCAGCATGATGCTTCTTAATTTGGCCTTTCAGTTATGTAAGAACATCTAATCTTTTGCAGGTTTTAAATCAGATTGTGTATGAGCTTCCGGCTGAACATCCTCTGGCTGAAAGTAGACCGTTACGTGAACTTCTTGGCCACACTCCCACACAGGTTGGTTGTCTTTTGCTTATAATTCCATCACATTTTTAATTGGATGATATTTGAATCGCATCGCAGTGTTTGAGAAGAAGAGCCACAGGTAGCAACACTAAATTTGGTTCTTGCAATCGGTTAAGTAAGTTGTGATTATTCAACATTCTTACTACTAAAGCAGCATGTCCAAAGTTTTTTGGGTTTCCCTTCACCCTATTTTTCTTGCATAAATTTGCATTTAGTGCACATTCCTACTTATCTTTGGGAAATGGAATAGTAGCCTGAGCTTTTATTTAGACCAAGCCTGTTGAGCATTGTAGTTTTCTCGCAATTCATGTGCTTGACATTCAATCCAAAACCAACCTTCAAAAGGTATGCTCTTATATGAGTTCTACAGATAGATAGGAGAGGAATTTGGATAATATTTGAATCACATCGCAGTGTTTGGGGAGGGCTGCAGGTAGCAACACTAAATTTGATTCTTGCAATTGTTTAAATAAATTGTGTTTATTTGACATTCTTACAACTAAAGCAGCATCTTGAAAGTTTTTTGGGTTTTTCTCTGCCCTATTTTTCTTCCATAAATTCCCATTTGGTGCACTTTCCTACTTAGCCTGAGCTTTTATTCAGACCAAGTCTGTTGAGCATTCTAGTTTCTCGAGATTCATGTGCTTGACTCTCAATAGAAAGTCAACCTTCAAAAAGCATGCTCTTATATGAGTTCTGCAGTTGATAGGATGGGAATTTTTATCATCGATAAGCTCCTAGCCCTCCCCACTATCCAAAATTTGAATTGATGGCTTCTCATTAATTCCTCCTCCTAAATTGCAATTCCAAACACAAATTTTCCCAACTGATTTTTAGAGTTTGTCGTACTCTTAACCAATTATCCGTATCCAACAATGTGGATGAAAATATTGGTATCAGTATCAGTCACGATCATATCAAATATTAGCTGTACGGGTGACAGGTAACAATATTGGAAATATCAGACCAAAAAAAAAAAAAAAATCACGGATCATCACAAAATGAATTGAGGGGAAAAATGTGGGTCAATATGTCATGATATATCAGTAAATACGTAGAATATTGCGATTAGATTACGGTTTCGCAGGTCTCAATCCCAATATTTCATTTCAGACCCTAGAGTGATGAGTCGGAATAGCTAATGCCTATGCCTATGCAATTGAAGTTGTATGCCTCGTCTTACCAAACACCTCTATAAAAATTTTAGCTCATTGAGAAGTGAAACTCAGTCGTTTCTCTTACCATATGAAGGAACCACATGTGCTTCCAAGAATGATAATTATATACTCAGTATTTGAATCTCCGGTTATTGTCACAGGTTATTGCCGGTGGAGTATTGGGACTCATAACTGCAGCGACTATTCATCTGATCGTCCGAATTGCTAGTTAACTAGTTCTACAGCTTCAGAGAAATTCTAGTTCGCTCCCCAAGTTCCACATTGTTGTTTCATAACTTGCAGGCTCTAATTCTTTACAATTATCGCATGTCAGAGACTCAAATCATATTTGACTTAGCATCGCTAACACGCCACCACAGTGCCGTAGCAAGTTTCTCAACGTTTCAACAGAACTACCATCTTACCCAAAAGATGAAATCAATCCGACACTACGAAGCAAATCGCTACTTGTAGAGGTCACCACCAGGCGTGATCTTTTCCCCATACGGATATTAAATTGGTGTTGTTTTAAGACGGAAAACTTGTTAGAAATTCATTGAAAAACATGCATTGGTTGCAGGATTACTACAGAATACTTTACAATTGTAGATTATCTGTGTTATTCAGACGATTTGATTATATTTGGATGAGTTTTCTCCTCCCCTCCCCCACTTCCAAATAATGCAGGAGAAAGGAAAAGCTGATGAGGAACTTGTGAGTGGTGGTTCGCCTAAATCAGTAGCTGTAAGGCTGCTCGAGGAAAAATGACATAAGAAAACGTTATCTGATGTATTGCGTTATCACGTTCCACATTTTAAACTATGGAAATAGCGATATAATTATTTTATTATAATACATAGGTTATGAGTTTAAATTATAAAAATAAAACCTATACAGTTGACAGACCAGCTATATTGAGATATCTTATAGTGAGCTATCCTCTTATGCCTCTCAGAGTATATGCTATACGTTGCAACCCCATATTTTAAGTTGTTTATTTTTAATTTGAAACATCATTCAAAACTTAGAAATGTTCTTCGGATAGCGTCTTTGAAATAATGTTGTCTTTGAAATAATATCAAATAACGTAATATTTTATATATTTATATTAACAAATTTGTATAAAAATAGATACATATATGAGATATTATGTTAAAATGAGTGTTTTGACAATATTACTCTTCAAATATTATTATAAAAGTATACCGAATATTATTTATACTCTATTTGTTTTGGCAACTAGTTTGTTTGACGCGTCCATTTTCGTCTAGATTAATATAATTCTAGTTTTGTGACCGCTATTGTTGTGACAGATAAATTTATACTAATAAATTAAAATTAAAAGGATTCAAACGCATAATTTTATATACATAGATATATATCAGGTAAATTCAAACACGCAACAAAAATAATTGAACTTGTAACTACAAATCCAACCATGAAGCCCGGAGTTACCTTTGGCATCGGTTAAGCCATGCTACGACATGAGCACTGCAGTACACACGATGTCAAGGTAGGATGCGTAAGAATGAATGATGAATTTGATTGTTCTAAATGCAGATGCATTTGACAAAGGCCAAATTTCCTTCCTCTGTTCATTAACTAAATTTCTAACTTCTCAACAATGTATATACAATCTGCCAGGCATCCTCGTCGCGATACAGCGCGTATGGAAGAGACGAAGAAGAAAGAGCAATATCCAAGGCAAATAAACTGTACACATTTTTCCCTCCTTCAACAACAAAAATGGACGATGCTGCTGTCAATGGCTGATACAGCAGAGAATCACATCGTTATAGAAATGGAACGAAAAGGCTTGAGTGAGTTAACGGTGTGACGAGTAAGTTCTCTTCTGGAAGAACGAAAACGTCTTCCGTAGCTTCCTTCTGGAAATGGATTTATTCAGTGGCTTTGGTTCCGAGGGCGGTGTTGTCTTTTCACCATCTACAGGAGGCTGAGGAAGCAGCGGCTGAGGAGGTGGATCCCGCTGCCTTTGCTCCCGGAAAAGAGTCAGAAACTTCTGAGCCATGTCTCTGCCACCTGCTGTCCCGTTCACCGAAATCAGTATCAATGACGGGACTATCCCTTCTTGGAGGACCATTTGAGTGCACTTCTCATTCCCGTTACAAAGAATCAGAAGACATGAAGCAGCTAGTTCCTGCTCAACAGGCTCACCGTTGTCCAATATGGCTGCAAGCTCGGTGATGAGGCCCGAGGCTGAGATTATTGCATCTTTTCCAGCATTGATCGATGACAAGTTGACAAGGACAGAGATGGACTTCTCCATCAGCGCGTGATCGTGGTGTTCAGTGAGGAGCGAATGCAGGCCGCTGATGATTCTGGATCGGATGAGGATCGGAATATTGGAGGGGTAAGTGGAGAGATTAAAGAGGGCGTGAATGGAATCAAGTTTGCTTTGTGGATCAGTCTCGGATAGGAGGAGATTGGTTAGGAAAGGAACCGCCGTGCCCGAGCCGATAATGGGCTTTGCTTCC
Organism: Nepenthes alata; assembly: GCA_028571085.2. Taxonomy (NCBI): domain Eukaryota; kingdom Viridiplantae; phylum Streptophyta; class Magnoliopsida; order Caryophyllales; family Nepenthaceae; genus Nepenthes; species Nepenthes alata. The sequence goes on from JAOVVI020009142.1 coordinate 11,387, forward strand.
TCAAGGCAGGAAAGATTCAAATAGAGGGCAGCCGCCAATCCATGGGAATCAAGATCAGATGTCATCTCCTCGAGCAGAGGAATGATTCCTGCTGATAACATCAACTCCTTGTTTCTGTAAAACAAGAAAATCATCAACGCATGGCAGGCATTGCCTACTGCTAAGGGACACAGTCATCAAAAGCAGGATTTAAAATACTTCACACAGAACAGATGACATAAGGTTACCAAAACCCTTTGTAGAAGGGCTGTCATCTGCCCAGTTGGACATTAATTGCCATTTTATTCTGCATAAGCATTATGGGCATGTGTGGTTATAAGAAAGTTTGAGAAAAAGGAAAATTCTGAAATAAAAAATGAAAATGAAAAGAAAACTACTTTCCTTAAATATAAATATTATAATATATTTTTTTTCTTTATTTCCATTTAGACAAGGAAAAAGTATTTTTTCTTTGAACTTCTTTTTCTTTCTATCAAATTTTCCTTAATCCAAATAATCCATTCAGGAAAACAAAGTTTATTTATGATGCGTCCCTAAATTTGGGTTGTTGTACGGATTAGGGAGCTACTTGATCTTCTACTACAAGTCAAACTAGAGCGGGTCTGGTCTCCATCCCTACTAACTTGGGTCCGACACCACAAACAACAAACAAAAAGTTAGAGGTTTGACGGGACTCATTCCCCAATTTATCTTCCGACGTTCAAGTCAGAAATCTTCCTTAAGAAATAAAAAGATATGAATATGTAGAAGAAAGTGCTGGGATCACTCCCGTGTGGAAGTCCTTAGGACTTAAACAGAGCATGAATGTGCTCGGAGAAAGAAATTTCGGTCAACAAAGTTGACCGGAGTCAATTCTTCCGGTCAATATATTGACTGTCATAAGTTGTGAGTCGTTTGAAGGAGCGGGATGGGCTACTTCGACCTGTCAACAGTGTGATTGACCGGCTAATGTGAAGCGATGGACAACAGAGTTGACATGCTGTATTTGGGAGATCTGAATGACTGTCTTGCCCAAAAGGTGTATAGTTGACCTACCATTTTTTGGTGGTTGGTAGAAGTCATTCTCGGGACTCCAAAGGCTGATCGGTCTGCAGGACCAAGCATGCGCCGCCTGCTGCAGGACCAGGCATGCGCCGCCTGCTATAGACCTTGGAAGTTGAGCACCGACCACTAAGCTATGGTGAGAGGCGTGTGTATATGTATGTACACTTTGCACATAGCGAATGGAGAAATGAGAAGAGGTGATAAGGCAAGAACAAGACGAAGGAGAAGACACCGGCCAAGTTGAGAGAGAGTGCAACAGAGGAGAGAAAGAAAAAGAAACAGAGCTGTAAGTGAAACAAGTGTGAGAGCTTTGTTTGGTTTGCTCTGGTCTTATTTTCGCCTCCTGTAATTTTCTCATACTTAGTGATTATTTGTGGACTTAGTGCCCCGTAATTTTTCCCTTAATTTAGAAGGATTTTTCACGTAAAATTTGGTGTTCGTTTCTCTTCTCCTGTCTCTACTTCACAGTGCTCATTGTGCCTTATCAGTTGGCCGTCCACTCCGGCCAATAGCTGAAAATTGTTCTTGTATTTTGTACGTAGGCCACCCATTGCCCGCCAACAAGTGGTATCAGAAACTGGTTGACAATTCTGTCTGAATGACGTCATCATCCTCAAAGAACTTACCATTCAGTGTGGAACAGTGTAATGGGCAGGGCAACTTCATCCTTTGGCAGGAGAGGGTGAAGAACATCTTGACTAGAGAATGAACAATCAAAGCGCTGAGGAAGAAGGAAGATAGGCCGGAAAGCCTATCAGAGGAGGATTGGCAAGACAAACGAGATCTTGCCAACTACACTATCAAACTATGCCTGGCGGATAACACGCTCCAGGAAGTCCTTGGCTTGACCGATCCGACGGAGGTGTGGGAGAAGCTTGAAAGCCGATATAAGTCCAAATCCTTGACAGCCAGGCTTCATATTAAGAAATAGTTCTATGACCTGCGATTGTAAGAAGGTGGCAGCTTTGAGAAGTATTTGGACGACTTTAATCAGATTATAACTCAGATGTCCGCCCTTGATGAGGTAATCAAGGAGGAGGATAAGGCATTGGTGCTGCTGGCCTCTTTGCCGGCTTCTTATGATCATATTGTCGCCATGTTGCTGTTTGGGAAAGGCACTCTCAAACTGAACGATGTCATCGTCTCTCTACTCATGAATGAGTCAAGGCAGTCACAAGGGGCTTTGACGTTTTCTCATAGTGAAGTACTTGTGACTGAGTCCAGGGGACGAAGCAAAGGTCGAAGTCAGAGGCCTGGAGAGAAGGGACGGAGCAAATCCCGTTCAAGGTATCAAAACCTTGAGTGCCATCATTGTGGCAAAAAGGACCATATCAAGAAGCAGTGTTTCAAGTGGAAGCGCAAG
>JAOVVI020009143.1:0-13792 GCA_028571085.2 Nepenthes alata
AAAATACAGGCCACAACTGGGAATGCGGATGAATAAATATTGGCTGACAACGATACAGTAATGGGAGAACTTAGGATTGCAAATGTCTGTAAGTGGGAATTCTTATCACGTTTTAACGCGTCTAATCCGCACTTAGTTTATAGATTTTATAAGTTGAATTTTTTATGAATCCAAAATATCAGTACTGAATCATGTTTATAAGAACAACGTTTATGGACAAAATAAAATCGTTGTAATTGGAATAGGGAAAACGTGGATGAGTCAACACGACGGCCAGGCCCGACTGTACAAGCTACGACGCGTCAACTAAGATTTGGATTTGGATATGGATTTAGAAGCCCCATTTTGACCCGTCTCTCTCTCTCTCTCTCTCTCTCTCTCCCTCCCTCTCCACCATTTTTGTCCTTTAGTTTTCACTACTTGTGGCTTGGCGTGTTTTCGTTCTCCTACTTTCTCGTCAGCCTCCGTCCAATTGCTCAGGCCATTGAGCCTCGTAAGGCTATCCCACAGCGTATCCTTGCAGGTAAGTTCGCATTGAATTTCTGAGAATAAATCTATTATCAAATATCACATCAGAAAGCAGCAATGGATTTTCGTCCATTTTTGAGTCTACATCTCCTATTTTTATGGGATTGCATCAAGCGTATATTGTTGTACTCTAAATTATTATTTTGAATTATTATTATACCTACGTATTACATTTATTATGTAGGTTTGCCATGTTTTTTTAATATAATTAATTAAGTGAAGATTTTATGTTGCTAAAAAATTAAGAAACGAATATAACAGAACAGATTAATTAGAAACTAAATTTATTTTGTTCTTTTCAAAATATATCGTTCTGTTTTAAACACAGCAGGTTGTATTTGTATCAAACTATCAGTTGAAGACTTCACTTAGTGGAGTTTTTTTTTTAATGATTTAATAATATTTTTAGTCATTTTAAAATTATTTCAATAATAATACTAATTATAGCATATAAATTGTTGGGGTCACTCCATTCGTGGTGTTTTGTCCGCGGACATATGAAAAAAAAATTGATGCGAACTTTTGGAGAGGTCCGAAAATATAAGTCCCATAAGTCTGTCAAAATGAACGAGCACCAGTTAGAGGAGTCATGTCCGAGAGGTAGCTGAAGACATGGACGAAGACTCAGAAAGCCTAGGCGTTCACTCTCTCTTTTCGAAGGCCTGCTACAATTGCGTCTACAGGTGGATAGTTGACATACCCTGATTGAAATTTTGAGGCGGCTATAACTTTCAATGGGCCACATGCCTGCCACTCTACATGCCAGGCGTGCACCTGCTGTGGCAGGCCTAGGAGGCGTGGTCCTGTCACCCTACTGTTAGGGTGGCTGGTTGCCCACTAGGCCTCTTAAATATATATATACTTGTGCCATTTGTTTGTTGGTGATATAACACTTGAGCATGCATAGAGAGAGTTGTGGGCAAGTTTTTGCTGTAAATATTGAGAGAGATAATTTTTTAGAGAGATTTAGAGATATACACTTGTGATTTTTTTTTTATTTGTGATTGTGTAGTTAACATTCTTGTAAATAATCAACTGTTTATAGTGTATTCTTTTTGTGATATTTTTCTTAGTTGAGAAGGTCTTTCCACATTAAAATCTAATGTGTGTTCTCTCATTTATTCTATCTCTACTTTTGTCCGTCCGTCCGAACGCTCATCTCTCTTGGCGTCCGAGTGGTCTGTCCGACAAGTCACAGTGTCTTCCGTTTTACGATAATAAGTGGTATCAGAGACATATTTTTTGAACGGTGACCTTGTTGTTGGCTGCTATGAAGGTCGGGAGCAAAATAACTTGTTTAAACGGAACTAATTTTAACACTTGGCAGAGCAAGATGTCGGACTTGCACTTTGTGAAGTCCATACACAATCCGATTTTTGCCACACAAAAGTCGGCGACAAAATTGGACGAGGAGTGGGTGTTGGAAAACAAGCAAGTATGCGGCTATATCCGACAATTCGTCGATGATAACGTGTACAACCACGTTAGAGGAGAGACAAATGCCAAGACGTTGTGGGAGAAATTGCAGAAGCTGTACGCCTCCAAGACCGGCAATAGCAAAATCTTTCACTTGATGAAGCTCATGCAGATTCGGTACAACGACATCTTATCTGTCGCTGACCACCTGAACAAATTACAGGGCTGTGTGGACCGACTAGGTGGCATGGGGATCAAATTTGAGGATGATGTGCTCAGGCTCTGGCTCCGGGCAACCCTCCCGGACTCATGAGAGGTCATAAGGATCACCATTGCCAACAAGCTTCTGACGGCGTAGTGACTTTGGAGATGGCTAAAGGAGTTGTGCTGAACGAGGAGATGAGACGCCGGTCTTAGGGTACGTCCACCTCTTATCACTCTGAGGTCCTTGTTACCGAATCAAGGAGAAGGAGCTGAGGACGTGGCCCAAAGTCTGAAGAAAAAGGACGAATTAAGTCACGTTCTTGGTACCAGAATATGGAGTGCCATCATTGTGGCAAGAAGGGGCGCATTAAGAGGTTTTGTTATATGTGAAAGCGTAAAAACGCTGAAAAAGATAGGGGTGAAAAGAAACGTGGCGAGGAAGAGTCCTCGGTCTCCGTCGTCACAAGAGGTAACCTCCTTTTGACCTGCGAGTCTGAGGACTCTGTGATCATGGCCGAGTAGGTCTCTGACTGGGTGGTGGATTCTAGTGCATCCATACATGTCACATCCAGAAGAGAGTTGTTCTCTACTTAAACTTTAAGTGCCCCCGGAGTGTTGAAGTTGGGCAACATGGAGACGTCCGAGATCATTGGATGGGGCGACGTCTCCTTGGTGACAAATAATGGAGCCCGACTGATTTTGAGGGATGTCTGACTTGTCTCGGATATTCATATGAATATCATTTCAGTAGGATGGCTTGATGACGAAGGCTACTACAGCGTCTTTTGTGATGACGATTTCAAGCTGACGAAGGGATCCATGGTGGTTGCTAGGAGGAAATACCTCAGGCCTTTATGCAGTGAAAGCCACGGCCGAGGTGGCAGAGGTGAATGCCACAAGATGTATGGAGTCATCAGACATGTGGCATAAAAGGCTCAGACACATAAGTGAGAGGGCATGAGTCATCTGGCCAAGAAGGGTCTCATCCCAAAGTTGGATGAAGAAAGGCTAAGGACTTGCTCTCACTGCATGGCGGAGAAGCAACGAAGAGTCTCCTTTCACGGAGACGCACCATCCAGAAGGTCCAAGGTCTTAGAGTTCATACACACAGATGTGTGTGGACCCCTCCCGGAAAGGTCTTTTGGAGGAGCACAATATTTTGTCTCATTTATTGACGATTGCTCGAGGAAGCTGTGGGTGTTCTCGCTCAAGACCAAGGATCAGGTCGTAGGAATCTTTGAACAGTTTCATGTTCTCGTTGAGCGTGAGACCAGGAGAAAGTTAAAGGCCGTCCGGAGTGACAACGGTGGAGAGTATATTGGGACTTTTAATGCCTATTGAAGAGCACACCGTATCAAACATCAGAAGACTCCACTGAAGATGCCACAATTGAACGGTGTGGCCGAGAGGATGAACCGCACCCTAATGGAAAGGGTCAGGAGGTTGTTGTCCGAGGCCAGGCTTTCGGGATCCTTTTAGCTCGAGGCCTTGAAGGCGGCCGCCCACGTGATCAACCGGTCATCTAGTATTCCTTTAGACGGGGAAGTCCCAGAAAAGATCTGGACCGAGTAGGAGCCAGCTTACAACCATCTTTGGACATTTGCCTGTAAAATATTTGTTCATGTTCCGAGAGATGAGAGGAGCAAGCTAGAGCCAAAGACAAAGTAATGTGTCTTTCTGGGTTATGGGGAGGATGAGCTTATGTATAGATTCTATGACCCAATGGAAAGGAAGCTGGTTAAGTCTCGAGACGTGGTCTTTGTTGAAGAAGAGACCATCGAGGATATTGGGAAAGAGAAGAAGTCTCACCCCACCACTTCCTGGACAGACAGAGTTGATGTTGAAGTTGTCCGTCCAGTACCTCTTGAGTCCGAGGTCGACGGACCAAGAATGGCTGGCAACAATGATGATGCGGTTCCAACCCCTTGGGAGAATCAGGTTGAAGATCTGGCCCCTCAACAGGCTGAGGTGGCCCCTGTGAGATGGTCATCCAGTGAGAGACGTCTGACCGTCTGCTTGCCAGCAAGTAAGTACGTTCTGCTCACTGATACAGGAGAACCTGAAGATTTCGGCAAGGCCATGTGTAGTGTTCAGAAGAACAAATGATTTAAGGCAATGAATGAAAAAATGGCCTCCCTTCATGAGAATTATACCTTTGAGCTGGCTAAGCTGCCCAAGAAAAAGAAGGCCCTGAAGAACAAGTGGGTCTTCCGGCTGAAGACGACCGATGACGCTTGGAAGCCAAGACACAAGGCACGGCTTGTGGTGAAAGGCTTGAGTCAATGCAAGGGCATTGACTTTGATAAAATTTTTACACTTGTTGTTAAGATGTTCTCGATCCGTGTGGTGCTCGGACTGACACCAGCTTTGGATCTGGAGATAGAGCAACTGGACGTCCGGACAGAATTTCTTCACGGTGATCTTGAGGAAGAAATTTACATGGAACAATCAGAAGGCTTCAAGGTCGAGGGGAAAGAAGGACTGGTCTGTTGTTTGAAGAAGAGCTTGTACGGGTGGAAGCAAGCTCCGAGACAGTTGTACCGGAAGTTTGAGTCTGTCATGGTCGGACGAGAATACCATAAGACTACTTTCGACCACTGTGTCTTTGTCTAGAGATTTTCAGAGAATGACTTCGTCATCCTCCTCATTTATGTGGATGACATGCTGGTTGTTGGGCAGAACAGTACTCGGAACATGGAGTTGAAAGAGCAACTGTGGCGGTCTTTTACAATGAAGGACCTCGGACCGGCGAAGCAGATTCTGGGGATCAAAATATTTTGTGACCGAGTGGGGAATAAGCTCTGGCTGTCCCAGGAAGGCTATGTTGAAAAGGTGCTTCAGCGATTCAATATGGAAAGCTCCAAGCCTTTTAGTACCCCTTTTGCCAACCACTTTAGGCTGAGCAAGCAGTAGTGTCCGTCCTCGAACACAGAGAAAGCACGCATGAGTAAGATTCCTTACTCCTCGGCCGTTGGTAGTCTGATGTACGCGGTTGTGTGTATCCGATCGGACATTGTTCATGTAGTTGGTCTTGTTATCCGGTTTCTCTCAAACCCAAGGATGAAGCTTTGGTCCGCGGTAAAGTAAATTTTCAGATATCTCCGTGGGACTTCAAAGATGGGTTTGTATTTTAGTGGGGAGAAGATTCAGCTAGTTGGGTACACAGACGAAGACATGGCAAGGGACGTTGACTCTCAAAAATCAACGTCCGAGTAGTTGGTAAAATTTACGGAAGGGGTAGTCTCCTGGCAGTTCAAGTTACAGAAGTGTGTTTCCCTCTCGACTACGGAGGCAGAGTTCATTGTCGTGACTGAGGCCTGCTAGAAAATGTTAAGGATGAAAAGATTCGTCCAAGAGTTGGGTCTAAGGCAAGAAACGTACGAGGTCTTCTGTGATAGTCAAAGTGCCATACACTTGTGTAAAAACTCCTCATTCCATTCTAGGTCGAAGCATATTGATGTTCGATATCATTGGGTGAGAGATGTTTTTGATGAAGGGCAACTATCCATAGGAAAAGTCCGAACGGATGACAATGGCTTGGACATATTGACCAAAGTTTTGCTAGAGAGAAAGCTGGAAGCTTGTTGTGACATTGTCGGTCTAACTAATTTTGCTTCCACTCGGTCGTGAGGAAAAGTCTGTTGGGGTCACTCCCTTCGTGGTGTTTTGTCCGCGGACATGTGGAAGAAAATGGACGTGAACTTTTGGAGAGGTCCGAGAATATAAGTTCGAAAAGTCTATCAAAATGGACGATGACCAGTTAGAGGAGTCATGTTCGAGAGGTAGTAAAGACATGGATGAAGACTCTAAAAGCCTAGGGGTTGACTCTCTCTCTTTGTAGGTCTGCTACAGATGCATCTGCAGGTGGGCAGTTGATTTACACTGATCAGAAGTTTGAGGTGGCTATAACTTTTAATGGGCGACAGTCTTGCCACTCTACACGCTAGGCGTGTACCTGTTGTGGCAGGCCTAGGAGGCATGATCTTGCCACCCTATTGTTAGGGTGGCTGGCCGCCCACTAGGCCTATTGTATATATATATACTTGTGCCATTTGTTTGTTGGTGGTATCACTTAAGCGTGCATAGAGAGAGCTATGGGCAAGCTTTTGCTATAAAGATAGAGAGAGTGACACTTTTCTGGAGAGATTGAGAGATATACACTTGTGATTATTTTCTTTGTTTGGATTGGTGTAGTTAATATTCTTGTAAATAATTAACTGTTTATAGTGTATTTTTTGTGATTTTATTTTAGTTGAGAATGGTCTTTCCATATTAAAATATCGTGTGTGTTTTCTCATTTATTCTATATCTACTTTTGCCCATCTGTCTAAGCGCTCATCTCTGTTGGCGTCCGAGTGGTCTGTCCGACCGGTCACATTGTCTTCCGTTTTATGCCAACATAAATTAGTACTTTGTAATTGTACAGTGAAAACAATTGTGAGGAATAAATGGGTGGTGCTTATCTAATATGGAAAAATATTCTCAAATAATAAGCCTATTATAATTTTATTTAAAATATATATAATATCTATTATGTAAGCAAATTTAATGTGAAAATATAGAATACCTAATAAGTATAATATTACATATATTTTTATATTACTGCAGTGAAGTTATGTAAGAGTAATGTTTTAATACTTATCCGTGGCGGTGATCTGCTTCGTAGGAGAATCGTTGGAAGGAGCACAGACTTGGTCAAACCATTTGATGCGTCGTAAGCGTGTTTAATTAGTAAGTCACTGGCGTAACAAAAAGGGTCAAAAGGCATCAAAACCATAGGATTGGACTGGACCGACTCGAAGAAAAGGAAAGACAAACCATTAAATATATCATATAGATTTGATGTGTTTTTAGAATTTAAATTATTGTATAAATTAGAAAACTATTTTACTGCACTGGATGCTTGAATATGGGTCCAATCTTTGAAACTTTGAATATAAATTTTACACACTATGATAAGATAAATCAGATAAAATATATATATGATTCACTCTCTGATATATCCTTAAATACTTAAATAAAAAATCTTTTATTATCAAAAGATAAATATACTTGAAATGAGTGTAAAAATATAGTGTGGACATAGATGAGCATTTTATTTGGAGAGCAATGCCCCATTTAATGTACTTGTTTAATATAGTGATATTAGATTATGCACTCTCCAAGCAAAGTGTCTAATTTTGAGAATTGTGTACTCGTCGGGATGAGTTTTTTTGCCTTACGTAATTGTAGCTAGGTGTGATTTTCTTTCCTTCGTCCATCCCATTTTTCTGTGGGGAAAGGTCATATTTATAGTGAGAGGCTCCATTTGGTTGGGGGATTTTTGAATCAATGTGTAGGTATGGTGAATTTCCGGTGGTAAGAGGCGTTACTTATTTATATAATATCGTCTTCATTCAATGGTTGAACCGCCTGATATCCAATTATTGAAATTAGTGCAACTGTCGTCTCAAATATTTAATTTAGTGTTCCATTATGATCTTTCAATACTTTACAGTTTGGGTCATATCCCGTAGTTCAGCTACTGCGCCATTTTGCCTCATAGGTTCAGAGGCGTCCTCTGTTGGATCGTTGTGACTTGAGCCTTTTATCATTCCGTACACTGGATTTGGGCTGACCTGATTCTAACTGTACTCATCACTAGCCTCCTATATTGGAAAATTTATATTTCAACTCTCAATATTTTATCGATAGGACGCTAGTTGTAGATTCTTCAATGCTTAATCCTTTCCGAGATATTCTACCGATCTAGGATCATGTTTGGTAGAATTTTATTCTCTACCATCAATATTGAGATAATTTATCTTCTTGAATTAAATACTCGCTGAGCTCTCCTCTCAATTATAAATGGTAAGACTCTTTTTGCTTTGTATCATGAAGCATCATTTGTACTGCCTCGTAGTATGACTACCTAGAATTAGCATGGAGCCTTCACTACTACAAGTTGGAGCTGGTGGGAGCTCTCTTCCAATTTTTAAAATCGAGATTTGAGGATACACTTAAAGATTGCCATGATTATCCTCTTTTACAAGAAAAACTAAATCGATTTTTCTCTTTTACATCCATTTCAAAACTTGCCCTCCATCACCGTGACAATTCTTCAATAATCACGACCTGGGTGGTTATAGGAGGCCATTGGCTAATGTTTTTTTGTAGCCATCTCTCTCATTTATGAAATGACAGTTCTTAGATAGAACTGTTGTGATTTCTAGAGAGTGGGGCTTCCTTTTTTTTAAACCGTCCAAAGGCCAAAGCCACATGTTGTATCGGTACATTTTATTTTACTGATCCTCGTGGGGGTAATCGAGATATATATATTCTCAGCGTAGTTGGACGTCTTTCTCTTGTCGGGTCATCGTTCCATATCTTTTTTATCTCCTTTCGATGTGTACTTTTACTTTTGTAAGTTTTGTATATTGTGAAAGAAATTAATGAATAGAATTATCGGAATATTATTTATTTTGTTTATATGACTCTAATATTTTTGTATTTTCTAAATAATTGAATTGCTTAAATATTATTTTTTATCGCTTAATTTCTGACAATCTGACATCTCAAACCCCTGATAACTCAATCTTTTAACAATTCGACGTGTAATAATCATTCAAACACTCTGATTAGGCATCCATAAATCGATTAAATCAGTCACGAGTAATGTTAGGGTCTCCTGCCATCAGTTTGTCACTTCGAGAAATGTTGTGCTATGGTATCATAAATTGCATTGTGCTACAGATGCACTGATATGGGTATCAGAGCCATTAGCTATCTGCATGTTGTGTTGGGACAGGTTAGGTGCCATTGTTGCTTTTCTTCCTGTCGACTGGAGACAAACTAGAATAAAAAGTCGTATGCCAGATTTTGAAACATCCAAATTGAGTTGGGTTGAAGCAGATAAAACCAAACTCAAGGGTCCGCTTTGAGAATCAAGAAAAAATATAGACACATTGCAGCCTCGTCCAAGCCTTGAAAGTTCAAGACAGTGTAAAAATGGTTAAGATTGTCCATCGGATCAATACTTCTATCGTAAGGATCAAGGACGAGTATCTTGAATTTATGAGGAAGTGGATGTATTTGGATCTCCATTGTGAATGGAGATCTTCGCAAATCTGTAATTTGTCTACTCGCGTCCCTTCCGAAAATATATTGCCATATTTTTTAACTTTCTCCTCTATTTGAGGAGAAGCTACCATCATCTTCTCATTAAGGAAGATCCTCAATTCTGAAGGGTTTTGTGTGGTATGAGAGGTTGGGTGGCTCACAACCTTTGGAAGGTACGTACTGAGAGAGGCTCCTACTTGGTACGAAGGCTCCCTGTCATCATGGAAATAATGATAATTTCGCCTCTTAGGGCTATTCTCTTGGGTCCTATAACTCAGATGGCCATCTAGGCTCGTTGGGACCTTATTACTTGAGGTAGCTTGAATCCCAAAGTCTTTAGGCCAACGACCCTTATTGGTTTGATACTTTCTTTCTCCCTTCCTTTGTTTGGAAGTTGCTGTTTGGGAGGTAGAAGATGTAGCCCTCTTCTGTCGCTCGTTGAGTCATGTGAAAATGGTTTGAACGGTCTTAGAGATGTTATTTATTCTCATCGTGAGTGCACGTATACAGGGGTCGGGATGATCATTTACCCAATTGCTCATAGGAGAACAGTTACCATATGAGGTGGCATCTCCGATTGGTGAACTGATTTGTACTCGTGTGTTCACCATGTTGGTCTTTATAGAAGTGTGATAGTCAGACTTTTAAGTCATTTTTCACAAATGATGTCAATGATGTGTCCTCAAATCCGAATTATTATACGGATTAGGGAGAAAAAAACTATCCTATCGGTCTGACGTGGGTCTGGTCTTCATACGCTTTTAATTTGGATCTTATATAACACAACAAATGTATGATCAAAGTACTAGCGGGACTCACTCCCTTATATATCCTCTAACATTCCAATTAGTAATGTTACTTTGAAAAAAAAGAGATGATATAAAATGAGATTGCTTATAAAAATGGTTTTGTTTGTAATGTGCACTCAGTAGAAAGTGTCTTAATAAAAAAAGAGAGACTACGCTTAAAGCGTCTTAAAATTGTCTTTTGTTAGCTTTTATTTGGTCGAACGTCGTCCCATTTTCTTGTTGGGAATGAGATGTTTATATAAAAGTTAGAGACAATTGACTTTTTTAACTAACCGTTTAAGAAACTGTCAGATGAATAAGTAGACGCCATTCAGTAGGCAATTCCCAATTGACAACAGAGTCTATTGAGTCAGATAAACGAAGAAAATTATTTCGGTCGGTTAGAGTTGGTTCCATCTTCCTCAGAGGAGTAAATTGCTCGAATAAAATTGATAGGCTTGTCCACTGATTTTGGATTATATCGGCTGATAGAGCTTTTATTTTATTATGAGCTGAATCCATTGACTGGTTTTTCTTTTTGGCCATTAGTAACTATATCTATTAATTTTCTTTCAGGAAAAGAATTATGAGATAGAGAGGAAAACTTTTTTTTGGTCTATAAATACAATCAAACATACAACAATACCAATATAATATTTTTAACATACCAGCGTGAGGAAAAAAACAAAAAGGCGGAGCCCACTTTTTGGCCCGCTATTTAGAATGTTGGGAAGGACGACCTTGACGCATTGGATATTTGCATGTACGTGGGATATGCCTCGTCCACATCCATTTAACTCGAAGACCGATTTTCCGCCTCGCCGACTCTGAAAGGTGGAAAAAGCCAATTGAATTCAAGTTTCCGGCTGCTGCCCGCTTTCTATTCCATTCCACGTTTTTGTTGTTCCTAATTTGTTTCTAGAGAGCGATTGTTTGGTTGGTACCGAGTGCTGTTGCGAGAATTAGCTTCGCTGAAGCCCAGAAAACAAACAAAAAGTGCTGAACACTGGTGAGGCCCGGGTTAGTGGACTCTAATTATTATTATTTTTTTAAAAATAATGGCAGGTTGTTATTAAAAAAAAAAAAGATCTCAGCCGTCGGTCTTTTAGGGCTGAGATTGATAGTTTCCCATCCCCTAATTCATTAACCCAAATTCACCAAGTCGATTCTCACAGATGTATTAGTTGGGCTGTTTGGTTTTTTTTTTTTTTTTTTTCATAGAGGCATAGCATTTTCGAAAAAAAAAAAAAATCTCTGCAGTTAATTTTTTACCGCTAAAATTAAAATCCCATCCCCTAGTTCATTAACTTAAGTTCTCTATATCAACTCTCATATATGTTTTAAATGGGTTGTATTACCCTTGGTGCAGCACAGCCTAGTTCTCTATAGGCCCTATGAAACAGTCTGTTAACACTTTAAATCGTGTCAAGCCTAATATGAATCATTTAATATCACTAGTTACATGTATGGCATATTTTATAAAATGCCACTAGACATTTTGAAGGGTGTATGGATTTACTTTTTAAATTCACATTATTTATGTTTAGTAATTTTTGATAGGAATTTGATTTTAAAATGGATGGGCTACAATTGTGTTGATTAAAAAAAACCTCTTGTATGAGATTGTGGTCGGATATATATACGAATTTTTCCACAAATGAGCAATGTGCCATATAAGAAATACATTCTCTGATGCAGATCGGGCTGCAGGAGAGGAGAGAAAGGTTAGGGGAAAGGGGAGGCAGAGCTCTGACAGAGAGGATTGCGAGAGTTCGAGAGTTAGAAATAGCGAGGGAGAGAGAGAGAGAGAGAGAAAGTGAGTGAGTGATCAGAATTTGTAATTTGTTATCCTTCTGACGCTTGTTAGGTATCTCTTTATACAAGAGAGGCACATGAACGGTGCCTGCCAATCACTATAAGCACTATAACGGCCTAGCAAAATAAAGAGTATATTAATAGTATATGAACCGTATAAGATAATACGTATATATGTGTCCTAACAGTATAAATGCCATATAAAAGATTAATAATAATTCTAAAATTTGGATGGTTGTCGGATCTACTGTGTGCTCTTTCGGTAGCATGGTGCTTCAAGTGCAGAAACGGTGTCCGAATTAACAAAACCCGTAACAATACCGCCGTCATCGAAAAGAACCTTGTCCTCAAGGTTGAAGGTAGAGAAATCTTGAATAAAGTTCGTGGCTGGCTCCTAGGTGGCTTTGGCAGGGGAGTGGGAGTCCCACTGGACCAGTAGCTAAGGAACGAAGATGCCTTAATGTAGCACTTTTTTGACGCCGAGAATTTGGTGAGGAGTTAGGAGAGGCTGGGAGCCCCATGCATCAAGAGGTAAGGTATGCTGTTGGGTAGTGAGATTGTCATAACATTTCTTTAATAGCGAAACATCGAAAACATTATGGATTTTAGCATAAGTGGGAAGGTCTAGTTTATAAGCAACCGGTCCAATTTGTTGAGTGATGAGGAAAGGCCCATAGTAACGTTTGGTGAGCTTGTTGGACTGTCGGTGTGCGATAGTGGATTACCGATAGGGCTGGAGTTTGACAAACACCTAATCACCGGTTTGAAAGACACGATCTGTTCGATGAGCATCACTCTGATTCTTCATACGTAGTTGGGAACGATGCAGATTCTGTCGGAGAGCTGTGAGCAGGTGGGAGCGGTCGGTGAGCATGTCGTCGACAGCGGCGACCGAGGAGGACCTGGGTGTGTAGTCAAGCAGTGCTGGGGGTGGCCGACCATAAACAGCTTCAAAATGGCTCATTTATTTGGAGGAATGCATGCCGTATTATAGCTCCACTCCGCCCACGGCATATATTTAGTCCAGGTTGACGGAGTATCAGCTGCAAAACAACGAAGATAGTCTTCTAGGCAACGATTTAGGATGTAACGTCCTCGAGTATTCGCTTGTGAATATTATCCGCTTTGCCACACAGGCGCACGATTTTACTCTAGCGACCCCCACAGGTCCGAAGACGCGTCCACAAGGGAAATGTATCAATATCCTTATAAGGCACGCTTCGTTCCCCTTCCCATCCAATGTGAGACATCACAATCCATCCTCATTGGGAGCCCAGCGTTCGCGTTGGCACACAGAATCGGGCCCAATCTCTGATACCATTTGTAATGTCCTTGGGCACCCACTTCTGAATATTATCCGCTTTACTACACAGGCGCACAATTTTTTTTGGCGACCCTCCACAGGTTCCAAGACGCGTCTACAAGGGAGAGGTATCCACGTCATTATAAGACATGCTTCGTTTTCCTCCCAATCCGATGTGGGATATCACAAGAATATTTGCATCAATAAGAATAAAAGGACAATTAATTTTGTGATGGAGAAACTTTACTTGCCTCAGTTTCATGTTCTTCATCCGGCAACGACGGTGGCGGTATAAATCGGCGATGGCGGAAACACCAACCAACGACGGCGACTTCGACTGTAAAAGCGGCAGCTTCGGCCCAACTCATGACGGCGATTAGCAGCGGTGACGGCGAGGAACAGAGGGAGACTGCCGTGTGAAGCGTGTGTACGTGTGTATATATATATATATATGTATATATATATATATATTTATTTAATTATTCTTTATTTATATTGTGTTGATATGTTTATAATGATATGGGGGTATATATATATATATATAATTATATTGATATATGTAGATTGTGGCGACCCGAACCCAAAAAATAAATATACTCAAACATGAGGCTCGAGCCGCCCACACAAGCGGAACCTAAAA
>JAOVVI020009144.1:0-13791 GCA_028571085.2 Nepenthes alata
GTGGACAGAATGGAGTTACAATACAACCTGGCATTCTTCCATCAAAATGAGTCCCTATGAGGCCGTATATGGGCATCCACCTCCATCTCTACTCTACTACATCTAGGGCACCTCTTCCATTGTAGCCATTGACAAGCTACTCACTGATCGTTCCAATGCTCTCGCGGCTATCAAGGCCAATCTACAGAGGGCGTAGCTTCGTATGAGGAATCAAACGGATGCCCAACGACTAGATAAAGAATTTCAGATTGGAGACTTGGTCTACGTGTAATTCCAACCATACCGTAAATCATTGGTGGCCCACCGATAGTCCAACAAACTCACCAAACGCTATTATGGGCCCTCCTGTATATTAGAGCGAGTGGGTGCTGTCGCCTATTGACTAGAGCTACCGGCATAGTCTAAAATACACAATGTATTTCTTGTCTCCCTGCTCAAGTAATGCCAGGGTGATCATTAGTATCAGTTTGAGTTACCCACTATAGCTTTGGGCTCCCAGCCCCTCCTACAACCCAAACGGCTCATCGGATTTCGGAAGGTTCTACGCAACAATTAAATCCTCTCACAAGTGCTTGTTCAATGGAGCAAGCAGGCACCCAAGGAGGCCTCATGGGAGGCTATTGTTGAACTCTTTCAAAATTTTCTAACATTCAACCTTGAGGATAAAATTCTTTTTAATGAGGACGGCAATATTACGAAACTTATCGAAACACCCTCAGAAGCATCACCGCCATGTCAACCCTCTACTGTCAGACGAAGAACTTGGGTCACTCGGACCCCTCTCAAATTCAGAGACTAAAATTAATTCAGAGAAAGCTTGCACACGTGCATATATCTGTTATTATTTTTTATTTTATTTTCTATTTCAACTGATTATCCCACCTCTCGGTACATGTCTACAATTTTTATTTTCTGTTATTATTCAACTATTTTCTGTCATAGCATGTGAAGACACGGGCGCTGGCCCAACACTGTATATAGGCTCAACACTGTGCTCAGTGGGGGCATGAATGAAGAATCTCAAACTTCCTGCCTCCTGTGTTCTGTTTCCCCATTCCCTTCTACTTCCTCTATCTTTGTCAGAATCTCCCCTCCCCAAATTCCTTTCATCTTTCTCTCTTCTTCTCACAGAGTTTCCACAGCCAGCGCCACGCATCAGTTGCCGGATTGCCTCCATGGAACCCAACTGTACGTTTAAGTATCCTAGGGATGTACTGGAATTCAACTGGGATGATTTTGGCGGCGGCTGCTGCCTTGAGGGTTGTATAGTTCTTGCAGATCGCCGCCGTCAGCCCGGCCGATCAATGCTTACTTCTTCTTGTATGTCCTGTGCGAAGTCTCAGAAAAATGTGTGCTTGGTGGTTTTGAAGGCTGAGCGTCTCACAACTCGTCTTGTTGTTGCTTCTTCCGCCCATGAAATTCAAAGCTAACTTTAAATGACATAAAATATAAATAAATGATTTTTTAGGATAGTCTTTAGATATATTTGAAGTCATTAAAATTTAATTTATTTATTAATATCAATAGATATTGATAGATACCATAGTATGCAAGCCATCCCAAAATCCAACATATACAAGAAATAAAAGCTCATGTAGCGACGACCCAATAGAAAATCCTTTGAGCTCATAAAATAAAAGGTGCGGCGGTTTATCCAAGAGATGCAGCCCGAATTGTCCAGTATTAAAAGAGCAATAATGGATAATTAATAGATAATTTTAGACTATTACTACACTAATTCAACGGTAAGAAACCGTACAGTTCTACAATCAATTGAAAGCGGCAAATAAATGTATAAGTAACACCCATCATATTTGTGAAGACGTAATGCCTACATATTCATTCAGGGATCCGCCAACCAAACAAAATCTCTTACTATAGTTACAACCTTTCACTCACATAAGAGGAGGGGGACATTTAGATAGACGAAGCTATGCAAATTATAAAGTCGGCCATTTTCCCATACGAGCGTAACACTTCCAAAACCACTCTCCCATCCGAACGCATTCTAAAGACCACACTCTCCAACAAATACTTAATCCCCATTTACCTGTATTCTCTCATTCATTTCTTCGCATCTTTTTAATTAGTATAAAAAAATTACTAATTTGAGCGTTGGAGAATATATTGGAGAACGATTTTCATATTCTTTTACCTCTTATTTATTTTGTTATACTGTGTAGGAACTAGATTTGGAGTAATAAATATCAGACCCATTATCGATCGGACAATTGTGCAAAACGGCTTCTTAATTCATTCAATAATTTAGATATTAAAGACCCATTATTGGTGTCATCTATGGGAAGTGACAAAAGTCTAACCACACAATCGAGAAAAGTAGACATGGCGAATATCATGGCTGAGCAAGTGTACCAGTCAAAGATGTCGTCTCACATGGTGACGACCCAACAGTGAGTAGTTATGGAGATGCCCGTCCAACCAGAAACGCAAACGTAGAAGTGCTAGTTGTCTGGGTAGACAGGATATCCAAACTCCTCCAAACCATCTGTACTCGACTGGAGAGACATCCATTGAGGTCTCCTTCCTCCAACTCCCAAATTTCAGCGTCTAAAAGGAGGAGTTGGAGGAAGAAACAGCACATCAGAGAGGTGATTTAGTGGCCTTATGATTTCGAGGCCCAATTGGCCACGAGCGACAAGGTCCAAGCCCAATTAGAAGATTGACTAAATCTTAAAACATGGGTGAAACCCTAGAGTGGCCAAATTCATGTTGTTCCCAGGATAACTGGAGGCATTCATGTCAAATTTACATATACATCTTCCTAAATTATGCAAGAATTTTATGTAGGAATTTAGTTTTATCTTTTCATATTCTTAATCATTTTAAATTATCAAATCATACTATAAAATGACTTTCTTAGAGACCAAGAGTTAGTAGTACCTCACCGACTAAAAGAGCGGATAATCAAAACCCTGATTATATTTATTTTTATATAACTAAATAAAAATATTCATGACATGTAGGTGAGTCTTTATATATATAACCCTATAGATTGGATCGAACACCGCTTCTCACCCACAAATGATAGATTTAAATATCAATTTATTACTATAATATATTAAGACATACCATAATATATTAAAACATACCATAATATACTATTTGATAAAATTTAATATGATCTAATGTATATGTTTAGAAAATTTATAAGAAATGGCCAAACAGCAAAAACAATGGAGAAAGAAACGATAAAAGAGAAAGAAAAGAGGGAAGCGAAAAGAAGGTTACGAGAGACGGGGAGAGAGAGATGGGAAACGAAAGGGAGAGAGAGAGAAGGGGTTACACTAACATATTATATTTATTATTACTTTTATATTATAATATCATTTATTATTATTATTTATTATTAACAATTATTAATATTTATTATTCTTCTTATTTTTTATTATTATTTGTTAATATTATTATCATTATTATTAATTATACTTATTATCCTTATTAATAATATTTATTATTATTTTAAAATTAATAAACTAATCTTAGCGGATAACCCAATAAACCCAAGTCAAAATATTAGGCTGTTATAATCTTTCCTCCTTAAAGAATTTCATCTTCATAATACGTGCCTTGTACTACATTGGGAGAATCTTGAGCCTTTTGCTCAATCACGGCATAAATAAGACTTGGAATTTGAGATCTTTTCTGCTATCCTGCTTGATCCACAAGTCCACAAATGGTTAAGATTTTCACAATTATAACATAATAGCTGCCCTTGTTGCCCTGTTAATTGTACCTTAGAAGTCGAGACAATAGGAGTATTTATGGTCTTCTCCGTCAACTCGCAATCATTGGCTACATGACCAATGTTGGTGACGTTCTCTGAATTCATCCGTCTTCTATCGCTTGTTCGAGCTTTCTACTGCAACTTGTTTTGATACTTATCATGCGTACCACCGCCTCTTGACTGACCCTAAAAGGTTAGTTAAATTTGCTCTTGTCTGTTCAATCATTATAGCACGTTTGAGTACTGCACTATAGTCAATAAGATCAAATGGGATCAGCTGTATTTGAATTATATTTTTAAGACTGGCTTGAAATTGCCGTACATTCTACTCTTCATTAGATATAAGATAAGGAGCAAAATGTGAAACTGCTGTAAATCGAGCCTTATATTTACCACGGTCATATCTCCTTATATTAGAGTCAAAAATTTAAACTATTTCAGCGTTTGTCTGTAAAAAAGAAAATATTTGTCAAAGAAACATTATTGAAAGTTCTCCCAAACAATATCCTCGGCCATAGTTTTGAGCTCTTGTTTTGGCATTCTCCACCATTGATCCGCTTCTCCCATCAAAATGTTAAAAATACTATTTCTAATTGTATAATATTATACATTATATTTTATTTATTTAAGGATATCTTAAATGTCATGTCTATATATGATTTCACAAATACAAATTTTATCATTTTCTCTCTTATGATTTATTGTTCTGTTTGATTTTTTCTAGCATTTTATTAGGAGGTATATGTTATAATCTCCACCTAAAATTTTTTATTTCGAAAAAAAAAAACACTTTTGAACGATAACGTTATAATCTTTTTTTTTTTTCAAATTTTTATTATATTTTTCAAATGATTTTTTTTTTATAAGCCAAATATAAAAATAATTCTTTATTTTTTTTTATTCTAATTTTTCTAAAGCCAGATGGGGAAAACATTGGAAGATTAGGTCAAATAAGTCGTCTTCCTCATGAGCTTCTGTAATTGATAACAATGAAGAAGTATAACCCATCACCATTTTCTCAGGTTCTAAGCTTCTGCTTCCTGCTTCTTCTTCCACCCCTGAAACATCTACCAGAGATCTAATTCTTAGGTCCAATTCATTCTGACATGCCTTTTTCTGGAAGGAAGATGAGCTGAGAAGCAGGCGGTTGGTGGTGTAAGCAGAACTGGAAGCGGTGGAAATGGAAGAGTTGAAGAGGAGTTCTCATGCAGCCATCTGCTGCAGATGGAGCGGCCGCGCCGCCAGCATCGCCTCCGCTAGCGCCGCCACAGGTCGCTCCTGCACCTCCGCTGCCTCTTCTGTAGTATTTGGAAGCACTGTACATGACTAAACTACTGCTGCCGGGATGAAGAAGAAAGAGAAGGAGATTAGCTTCCAAAGTAGTCTGACGGAGAGCTGACCTTTATTAACAACGCGAACCCTAAAGAGACGCGGCGTCTTGCTTCTCTAATCTTAATTAATAATTGTTACGTTAAATAAAATTAATAACCTAAATTTAAATATTAATTAATATTATCGAAATAATTATTTTTATTAATTTTTTATGTATTTAATTTAATATTCAATATGCATTAATATTATTAAAAATTAAAAATATAATTATTTTAACATTTTTTATTTTTAAATATTGGATATTAAATTTTAATCTAATGGATAAAAATAATAAAAAACACTTGTTTTTCTTTAAAAGAAGTAGAAATTTCTAATCTCCTAAAAAATCAGATCAAAAAAAGATAGAATCTGATGGGTATATAAAAAATAGGCTGGCCCAAAAGGTCAGCGGAAGCCCAAAACGGACAGTCAACACTTTGACGGCCCAGTTAAAGAACAGGCCCAGAGACTAAAAGGCCCAGGACGGTCAACGCTGAGCCGCTGGTTTTTATAAAAAAAATATATATTTTTTTTTTAATAAAAAAAACGTGGGCCACTGGTTTTGAAATCCAACGGCCCACATGTCGCCGTAGCGCGTCGCAGCGCCCCTCGTTCCTTGTTGTTCAAGGTAGAGCTTTGAATGCTAATTGCCACATTACTAATATTTGTCTTGTCACCACGGATAATGGCCACGCCATCGATAAAATATCAGTTAGGACCGTATCAAAGATAATATCGCATAACACGAAATTAATGAAAGTAGCAAATCAGAAGACACCAAAGCAAAAGCCGATACTTTACATTTAGATGGTGGTATTTCTTGAGATAGATCGATCAATAAAAGCTGGCGGGAATCAGGAGAGCAAGGAGCGCATTACTGGTAGTCCGATGAACAGGTCGGTCTCGACGTCGGAACTCTGCGTCAGCGTGCTTAGGCTGCCCGAAAAGTTGTCTCCGGGTTGGGCCAGTGGCGGCAGCTGTTGTGCTTCACTCTGATATCACAGCATCAGTAGTCCATCAATGCACATGAACAATCAATACATCGAGTAAAAGTAAACAAATTTGACAATCTCTGTATGTCTGTGCTTAAGGCGGGTTTGAGTCTCACGCATGTCCCATTTGCTACTCAATATATGTTGAGAAGTAATTATAAGGAAATTAGGGCTTTCTAAATTGAATTTATGACCATTTTATCATCCCAACTCTATTATTATGTTGAGAAACCAACAAATATAAAAGTTTAAATTACTTCCAAGGATGTCTGTATATTAATAATATCCAACAATTTCCATAAGATACCCCTGAGAAATCTGTTGAACTGAAAATATCTATAGATTTCCACAAGTTTGAACAATTTCAATCATCCAAAGTTTATATACTAGCTAGTAAAGATGTTGAGAATTCCTCTGCTAGGTTGCAGTGTTCTCTTCTCTCTTGTTGTCCGATATCTCAACTATCAGATTTATATCAATGTCAAGCCCCCATATTGACATTTTTTGATATCGGGATATATATCAATTGATATTTGAAATATTAGCTGATATGCTTGATATTTTTCGATATACCAGCTGATATTAACCAATATGTCCTCATTGGGTTATGATGCGTAGAAGAATTTTTGCATCAGATATGAATACGTGTTGTTCACCATGTCCGATACAGATAAGCCATGATAGATACCGATATCGGAGCAAAAATGCCAGAAAATCATAGCAGTAACTTCAGGAGACGAATATAAATTGAAAAAGTGTTACCTTTTCAATTAACTTCTTGTTCTGTTCCAATAAGAAAGCCTCCTGAAGAGTGTATCAACAGAGACGTCACTGAGTTCTGTGAAGGGAATGTTATAGTTTCTAGGCATTATGAAATATTAAAGTCCCTGCTTTACCTTTGTTTGTAGTTGATTTATCTCTTCCCTGAACAATTGATCCTGCAGCAGAACCCATTTCAATCAGCCTATCGCACATCAAAGAAGAAACTTTTGCACAAAAATTGAGATTGAAAAAACTCATGGGCAAGGCAAAATCATATCATATGGACTCTAATCCTACATAAATTTCACTGAATGTATCTATATAGGGAGACTGAATGTTTCCCTTTGCCTTTGAAGAATTAAATCCATAGGCTTTAGATATACTTAAAATATTAAATCTTCTTAGGAGCTTAAATTCACATGTTTTTATAGATACATGAAACATGTATACACCAAAAAATTTGAAAAAGTTTTCAATGATATAGAAGGATATCAAGATTAATTTTAATAAAATTAATAGAACTAATAGATATTGAAGGTTGTTAAATTTTATTATACAACTCAAATTTGAAGAAATCAATGGAATTTTTTCCATTCGGGGTAAAGTTGAAGGTGAAGAATTCTGTGATTAATATTGATCTTCATTTACTGTTTTTTACTAGAATTTTTTATTCTTCTTCAATATGCAATCTTCATCTTCGAGGAGAGATCAGATGCCATCACTTCTTCCCCACAAAAGTGAAGAAGAAAGAAAAACCAGAAGTGAAGGAAGAAGAAAGTCTCTGAATATACAAAACAAAGGACATCTAAAATAGAAGATGTATCTTACCTTTTACGTGTGTACGTGGGTATCAGAATCATTGAATGGCAGTTCAAAATACAAGGAAATATGGGTTAGGTTAAGTGAAATGTTACGTAGCATCCTTCAGCTATATTTGGGATATCTTCAAATGATATAACACCTATTCATCTATTTATTCTTATATCAGTTGATAATACAACTAGATGGATAAAACATCACATTATTATGATTGTCATAAAGGTCACTAAAAAGTATCCTCGTATACCATTCTTTACTTAATTACCCAACAAAATCTGAAGAAATTGATTCCCCAAACTGTTTAAAAGACACAATGCCCAACAGGCTATTTTCATATAAATTCCTCATTCATTCCTTCCTAATATTCATTCAGGAAGGGCACAAGTTATATTATAAATTTACTCTATTTTTGGCCAAAATAATGACACAACACAAGTATATGAGTAACACTATTCATACCGTAAGTTTACTACAATTTTACTAAGAAAGGATGATGTAACACATTATCTAAGCTTACGTGATAGGTAAAACAATAAAAAAAAAAAGAACACTTTATATTTTTTATAAAATTATAATAAACTGACAATAAGGGTAACATTTTTCTTTATTCATTCCAAGCATTGAAATGGAAATGGCTAAGAACGGCATTCCTGCATCTCTACCTTTCTTTCTCTAATGCTTCTCAAGCTTTTCTCAAGCTGGCTTTCGATGCCATGGAGTTCCTCCAACGAACATGAGCCCACACTTTGTCCCAAAAGCTTTCTGATAATGGCAGCAAATTTTGTTTTAAGGGGTGGAAAATAATGGAAATAAGAAGTTGATAGAAGGAAATCATCAGTTTAGGAAATCAACCTTTGAGACTCTGCAAGCATCTCCATCTTCTGCACCAACTCTGCAATTTCTTGCTTCATTCGCTGCAAGTGTTGTCAGTGTTGTGAGAACTACTAGCAGCTATAAATGTAAGTTGCGTTGCAAAAGTAACATGCAGATGGTTCACACATGGATCAGGATAATATATCATAGTATGTGTCACATTTCAAATCCCGATTCTATAATTATCAATCATTTTTTTTTATTAATTAACCACTTAGTTATCTAATTAACTTTTGAACGCGAATTTCATATCGATACATCAACCGATCGTAATATAATATAACATTAACCATACATAGGATCCAAATCATGCCTCATCCCATGATTCCGACACCGACCCAATTGTGACGTCGGACTTTACACAAGGAGCTATGCTTGTCATCGATAATCAGAGTACGACAATCCGTAGAGACTATAAATCAAAATCCAAAACCGAAAACTAATAACCGAAACTGTCCGTCGAATAACCGACACCCACGTTTACCAACCATAATCATCATGAACTACATCCACATGATTGTAATTAAACCATTTTACAGTTCACAATCCACGAATACATAAAAGCTGCTGTCTAAAACTGAGTTCGAAGCTAAAATACGTCATTAAACATGCTGTCCACTGTCCGGAACAGAAAATACAACATCAGGTTATCATATATTCTAATTTTAAATTCTTTATAACAGCTCATCTATCAATTCCGATAATCCCACGTATATCAAAACCTCTCATCCGAAGAGGTTACTAAAACAGAGGGAGTGGACCAAAAACTCAATAAGTCATATAATTTAACAAATAATTATATATAATTTGCATTTAAAATATATTGGAAGCTATTGAAAGAATTATGAATCATGATCTGATACAATGACATGAAATTTATATTAATATTTTTTAGAATTTTTATCCTATTCTTGTTTATTTTTTATCATCAAAATATACTAAAATTTGATTTTCTTAGGGATCAAAGGTCAGTAGGCCTTACCAACTAAATGAGAAGATAATCGAAACCCAAATTATATTTATTTTTACAAAATCAAAGGTCGTATGTTACTATTTAAAATCCGTAGGTGGGTTGTCATAAATATGATCCTATAGATGGAACTGAACGTCGCTTCCACAACTGCAGATGATAGGTTTGAACTCGATTTACCACTATAATATATTAAAATATGCCATAATATACTACCTGCTGTAATATAACCATGTTCTAATGCACATTCTTATGAAAACTCTATACTTTTTTTTATATTCATAATTTTATTAATTTTGGAGAAAATATACATAATTCTTTACTTAATTGTAGGTTTTTCTCTTCAAATTATGTAAGTTTTAACATATAACCCTTATTCTTTATGTAGAAATTAAGCAATGATAGATCTTTAACATATGGAATGCTAAATTAGCACAAAGTGCAGAAAAATTCAGTAAATGTAGAAAATCAGCAAATTCAGCAAACATGTAAAGAAACTACATGAATTTTCAAAACATTTAAAATATATCTTTAACAGTTTCTAAACATGCAAACAGATTCTTCACGAAATTAAGCATGCAGGAACATGATATCAGATTTTTAGAACATGCATGAGGATCAAATTTCAGAAAATAGCTAGGATAAACAATATACACTAATTTAGGCATGAATTTTATACATCTTTGCAACAAAATGAAGAGAATTTCACATGCATGCTAAATAATATCATCATAACTTCAAAATCATGACATGTATGAGTATTGAAATTAGAAATATTCTTAGAAATTAAGAAAGAATAGTAACAAGAGAAGAAAAGTTTAAAATGCACTTGTCTTAACTTAATTCTCACCAAATTCTAGCTTGAATCTACTTAATTTGAGCTTCTACGACTTCCTTTTTATCTTCATTTCCTTCTCTCTCATTTCTTAAAAATTATGAGAAAAATGACAAAAATCAACTAGGTTACAATATATATACTAAGTGGCACTCGAGTACTGATCGGGTGCTCATCAGGCGCCATGCATTAACACTATGGTGTACGAGCGCCACTCGGGCGTATCACGAGTGCGGACCTACTGCCACAGTGCACTCAAGCGTCCCTTGGGCATACATTAGGTGCATACATTTTTCCATCATGCACTTAGGCGCTGATCAGGCGTTCCTCAGGTGTTGAGAAATCTATTTTTCATGCTTGGGCACACGTTTGGTGCTAGTTGGGCATCCCTCAACTCAATATGATCTAGTCCAAATAGACTTTTTACCCAATTTTTTTTATTTTTTGATCTCAATTTTAATTATATCAATTTAATTAATCAAGATTATAATAATATTCGGACTTGGGTCTTACGTTATGTCACTAGGCCATAATTTATGAAGGATTATTGTAATTATGTAATTGCGGTCTTGATTATTTAATTGCATAATGAGTAGGCCTTAATTGATGATTGTCAATTGAGTAATTTGTAACTCTGTTTTTCTTACATTTTTAGATGTTTTAACCCAAAAAATTGAGTGTTTACCCATGTCAATTCTATATATTCAGACTTGCATTATTATTGTATGATTCTATATAATAATTCACACTCTCGAAGGAAAGCCATTCAGCCTTTAAGCAATTCTTTGTCATGATACGTGTAAATTCCACATTTTCATTTTTATATTATATCTTCACATCTGCCGTAAACAAAAGGGTTATTGATATCGTATGTAAACACACTTTACACGGGATAAATGCTAACCACTCAGAGATACAAAAAATGATCACCCTATTCGGCACTCCTTGAGATATTAAATAAATAAGTTCACTATTTAAGAAATCTACCAGGAGATACAGAACTTAGATAAACGAATATGAAGACTTAAGTTTCCTTCATAATACTCAAAATCTTCCATGCTTACAATGAGAGCTAAGGAGCTCCTGTAATAGGATACAGTGGAACAACCTCTCAAGAATGAGAAAATATAGAAATTAAAATTAAAGCATGGGGAAAATAATAAATTAAAGCAAAAGATAATACCAAGACTTGAAATAACACAATTCATGCACAGGAAATTGAATTATTTACTAGTTATTATCCACTAGCCATACTTTTCATATATACTCCCAAGTTCTCGGCATTTGAATCTTTGGAAATAATAGATTAAGAGCTTTCCAATGACACCTCACTGATTGAATTAGTTATGTGGATGCTGGACTGGATTTAGGACGAGTTGTTCTTCAATTGAAGGGGACCCAAAAACATCAAATGAGACTTACCAAGTCTTGAAACTCAGCCATACTTTTGGACTCATTTTGGCTGTGGATTGGACCATTACACTTACCTCCTGCGTCAATTACATCTAAAGCAAATTATTTATCAAACAAAGTTTGACTGTTAGAGACCTATTTTATTTAGCAATTACTATGATCAAGAAAAGCTTGCTTACCCCAAGAAAATTTTATCTATTATTGCTTCATTCCCCTTCATTGCTTCCTTTATGCAAGGACAGTTACCATAATGCAGCCAATTCATGCCACATTAATGTAACCTTAATAAATCCGTTGCCTAACACCAACCTCTCCATTACCATATACAGTAGGCTTGAGTTTGCTTAGAACTAGTTCATCACGAAGCCAGTCTGCACAAATATCCACCTTCAAGGTAAATTATGGGAGCAGCATTGCACATCTCTTAGTTTGCATGCCAAACTATCACAAGGGTTGCATTAGCATGGATGCAGGGGAGTTAGCCACATATATCCAAGAAGCCGATAAACTGGTTAGAGAACGTTTAGAGCTGATCACATCCATATGCAAGCAGTCCACCAATATTCATAGGAGGAATGTCGAATTTGAGAAATGTGATCTGGTTATGGTGTACTTGAGAAAAGCATTTCCTAGTTAGCAAATATGGCAAGCTCTACAGTCAGCAATTCAGGCCTTTTTAAATTATTAAGAAAATACTGCAATGCTTATCAGGTTCAACTACCTAGTGATCTCGGGATCAACCACACATTCAATATATCAGATATGTACTCAGGTGCACCATTGAATCCTCCACAACCCTTGCCTCCTGGGCTAAAAGTGAATTTGAGATAATTTATTCGGTTCTATATCCATTTGCAAGGGCACAGACATGCAATACCTCATCAAATGGAATGGAAAACATGCATCGTTTTGTTAACCGAAAAAGATTTAGAAAAACTGGAATTAGACCCTGAAGCACAAAGAGACACCGCCTGTAACTCGGAGTCGAGCTCTTTTCAAGACAAGAAGGATGATGCAGCCACTTCAAGCCGCATTAACGCAACCTTAAGGAACTACTTTCCAATCACCAACCTCTCAACCTCTAAGTTTCATGCTCAAGGAGATACAACCCAGTTCCCATGGATGGCCTTAATAATTGACTATCAACCACCCTCTATCCCCTTCTTAATTGAGCTGCCTACTCCTTTATTAAGAGTCTAGCTAGGCCATCTATTTAAATCAGTTTAGGAAGTAATTATAGGACAGATATGAAGTTAATTATCTACTTGTGAGCTGAGGTTTTGAAGAGCATTTGATTATCTAAGTTGGTCAAGTCATTTTTAATCGGCTCAATCCCTAGTTAAAGGAGAAATTGAGTGAGTCCCTCCCAATTTTATAACTTTTACCATCTTATCGAATATAATCCTCTTATTATCCCTTTGGCTACTTCATCTCTATTCATTGATTATTGTGGCTTCATTACTTGAGTTCCCTGCTTGTATCCCAAACAGGGTCACAGTGAAACAGGAGTGTCCATTATTCAATGTGAAAGTTTGGGAGCCTTTGAATATGGTTTAATGATTCAAATTCATACAATGTGTCAACAAGCAGATCTTTTGACCGAATTTGAATTCAATTTTGCATTGATTTAGAAAGAGTTATACATGGTTGGAAAGCTCGACAAGTTCAGTTTTCAATGGCTCAAACCATGAATCATATTTTTCTCAAGGGAGTTAGGCTGATCGATCACTAACGGTTCCAAATCTCTTTTTGCAGTGTCAATTTCTATTCAAGGAGTCTAAGAAGTAGTATTCAACATTTCAGTTTAAAAGTCAGATATCCCATTTATTTGAAGCTTAAAAAAGAAGTCACCTAGCCATTACCCATGCTTGGAGGGTTGTTCCAGGATTATTTATTTTTATGTTAGCACGTAACAAGAGCTACAATGTTCTTGATAATGAAATTGTGCCTTTGATTATGTTATCCAATTCCAAATTTGGGGGTTTCCATTGTATTAAACTCCATTTCTAGC
>JAOVVI020009145.1:0-13791 GCA_028571085.2 Nepenthes alata
GTCCATAGGTTAATTATGGACTTTAGGGTGCGTATACCCCTTGACGGAGGTTATTCAATGAAGAATAATCTGGCCCGTCACACGGTTGCCTCACGAGATTGCGCTTGCTGCAAGGTTACTTCGTCTCGATGGTCAAGTTCTCCCATTGTTATGGTGCCATCGTTAGGAGCGATTTGGGACATGTAATATGTCCGCCCAATGACTTGGTCACCCCTACTTCTCCCATACCGTATGGCGCTGAAAATTTTATTTTAAGATGTGGTAATGAAGTGACGGCCCCGAACGCTGTTAGGCACGACCAGCCTAGTATTACGTTGTACAGAGAGGACAAGTCGACTACCAAGAAGGTGAGTGTATGACTTGCCATTCTCGGGTACGTTCCTAGGATGACTTCAAGTCTGATCGTCCCTTAAACGGGCACTGGTTCATTGCCGAGGCCATACAATGGGCCTTCTACGGATTTTAGTTGACTCTTTTTCAAACCAAGTTTAAAAAATGCATCGAGGTAAATCAAATCACGCGAACTTTCATTATCAATAAACACACGTTTCATTTGGTAGTTGACGCTACCATCAGAAACGAGTGCTGATACAACGAGGGGATCTGCATGGGGGGAAACTACATGTGCCATGTCATCGTCACTAAAACTAATGACGTTGTCAGTAGTGTGCTGCTTCTTCCTCCCTGCATGCTGGTCCCTGTTGTCTGCCGGAGTCTTGACTGGCGAGGTGGTGATCATGTTGACCACTCCTGTCGTGACCCGATTCTGTGGTGGAGAGGCCCCTCATCCTTCTCCGCCCGTATTGCCAGAGCTTTGACCAGGGCCTTTGATGAACCTGGTGAGGTGGCCACTTCTGATTAGCTCTTCAATCTTTCTCTGAAGAGTCTTACAATCCTCCGTGGAGTGCCCGGGAGATCGATGGAAATCGCAGTACTTGGTCGGATTTCCTCCCTCCGCCTTCTTAAGTGGTTTTGGCCACTTAAGGAACTTCTCCCCACGGATATACATGAGGATGTTTGAGCGCGTATCAGTTAAGGGCGTCAGGTTGATGGGTCCGTGGTCCTTGCGCTCTGGTGGCCCAGCTCTGTGGCGCTTTTGGTGGGAGTAATTCCTGCCATTATGCTTCCTATTTCCTTCAGGCGGGAAAGAGCAAGGCTATTCAGGCCGATCAGGATGTTTCGCCTCGTTGGCCTCCTCTGCCGCCGCATAGGCCCTGGTAATAGCCTTCGCTAACCGAAAGGTCTGCGGATTCTTATGCGCCAGGTGCCTGAAGAATTCTCCGTGCGCCAGTGCCAAAATAAAATTGCCCAGTTTCATTTCCTCCGTGAGTCGGGGGATTCGCCTAGCTTCCGCTACAAAGTGATCTAGAAACCTCCGTGGGTTCTCTCCGTGCTTCTGCTTGATATGCGACAGATGCCACAACTATTTTTCCTCCCTGCGGCTAGAGGCGTAGTGTGATAAGAAGAGATCTACAAGCTCTTGGAAACTTCCGACCGAGTCTGGAGGGAGATGATGGAACCAGATGCGTGCGTCCCCTTTTAGTATAAGGGGAAGCAACGACACATGGCTGCGTCGTCCAGCCCCTATAAACCCATATGGGAGCGAAAGTGGGCGAGATGGTCGACAGGGTCCACACTCCCATTATAAGAGTCAAGGGTTGGCATCTTGAACTTCACCGGCATAGGATATTTCAAGATCCCCATAGTGAAGGGAGATCTGTCGATGTTGGCGGTGCGTTTGTCGTCTTTAAAGGCGCGGTTCCATATCTTCTCCAGCCTTGGATCTGCTGGAATGGCGTTAGCAGATCTCTTGGAGTTGAGATATACTCTCAACTCCGTTCTTTCCCGGGCTGGTGCAGCAGCAGGACGGCTGCTGCCTCTGGCCGATCTCACAGCCCGGGAGGCTCCCTCCTGAGCCTGGGGCCTAGACTCCACTCGGGAGTATCTAGGGTTCCTCCGTTTTGGACTTTCATCCGGAGTTGCGCATGTTTCTCGCTTCTCACGCCTTAAACGGATTTGGGCGTGTGAGGATATCAGCGCGGGAGCGCCAGTCAATCTTCCGGTCCGTTGGGCCAGAGCTTTCTTCCTTTGGCCTCCTTGTTTGGACGCTGGTGCTGGGGCCACTGCTGGTGCAGCCCCCAGTTGTGCTTGCTCTTGGTGGGCACAAAGTATTTGGAGCATCCTGTCTGTATTGTGCATGTGCTCCGCCAGGTTTTGGAAAAAGGACGCCGGGATTCCACCGGCTACCTCGTTGACCATGGCACCGATGGTGTGGTCCTAGTTTGGTGAATCTACGTCCCGGGCTGGCTCGCTTGCTTACGCCCTTGTGTTCACCATTCTGTTCAGGTATGTTGATTGGAGAGAGTTCCTGGGAAACGCGGTATACTTTTCATAAGCGCTTCCCACAGACGACGCCAATGATGTGTACTTAGATCTGACTTTGAACAGATTCGGATTCGCTTGGTTGATTAGATCCGGCTTCGCTCATTGAGTTTGCATCCTGCACACCACTACAAAAAACAAGAGGTCAGGTGTTGGCGGGAAGTTGTTCCACCGAAAATACTCCGACACTCAAGTCAGTAAAAAGCCTTCAAACCGTGGAAGGTGAACTAATAAGTAAAAGAAAGAGAGAGAGAATGTGTTTGGCGGGGGTGTTGGCCTGTAGGGGTAGAGGCGTTCCCGGGGCTCGTTGAGAGTGTGAGTTCCAACTACCTGTTCACGGAGAACGAGTGGAAGCTGTGTTCCGAAAGCGTGGAAGCTTTGGAGAACGGTTCTTAGTGAGCAGGAGGAGACTCTGCAAACTGGAGGCCTATAGTGGGATTGGAAGGCGAACATTTTAGAGATAGTGAGAGTTTTTCTCAAGCACTGTAAGCGTTCGTGGCTTAGTTTGTAACAGAAAGTCTCTATTGCTTTGGAAGCGTTTGTTCTCTTGAAAGCATCTCTTCAAGCATGTCCTTTTTAGAGTGGAGACTCTGGGTTTTTATAAACGGTGGAAAGAGCGACCTTCCTTGGCCTGGCGATGGCGGCCTTCTCTGAGTTGGTGAGCGTGACTAGCGTGATTTGATGGGTCGTTTTCCTTCTAAACAGTGTAATAGATCCCCAAATTATCTGCTTTCCTTTCATGTTCTTGTGACCGTTAGACTCTGTCGTTGGTGCTAAATCCGTTGCTGCCTTTTTAGAGAAGATCAGCTTTCAGAAAAGTGTGTAATCATGGAAAGGATCGTTACTTTTTGTGTACGAGATCGCCTGTCAAATTGGGCTTGGCCCGTATTAGGTTTACTGTCACTCACGACCTGCTGCTACAGTACTTCCGGTCAACAGAAGTGTTGACCGTCATGAAAGAGCGCTGTTGGCCGTTTGTTGTGAACCGGGCGGTCAACGCTAACGCGTTGACCATCTAAAGTGCGTTGGGTCTTTCTGAATTTTGGGCCGCTTTCTTATTGGGCCTGCTAACTATGGGCTTACCTATCACACTCCAATATATTATAAATGACATATAATTTTTGACAGTCTCATATTTATAGAATAGAAAAAGAGAAGGAAATGAGAAGTTGATTTTATATTTTCGAGATAAAATATATTATAAAAAATACTACTTGTTTTATCCATTATATTTTGTACATTTAGAGCTTATAATTATTCTTTTAAAAAAATTAAAATAAAATATGTATATATATATATAAAGTATGCCATAAATAAATTTCAAATAAATAAAGTACAAATTCAATGATTGTGAGAATAATATTTATCTCATCATGTCTTATAAAAAATGTTCTCAAGGAGACTATCCAAAATAAAGCTTTATATTAGAATTTAAAACACACACCATAACACAGCGAAATAAATTTTAAATTCATCGTTAAATCGTCAATCACTCTTCTCTCCTGATTGAACATAATGATCAAAAATAAACAATTAAGCATATAAGTTGTAAAATATTATTTAACATAAAAAAAAAATTTTAATTGAGAAAAAAAAATTATGAAACAACCTTTAGTTATAAAACATTTAGTTATAAATAATCGTATCTCCGAATTATTAACAGTAGCTCATTTGAATAATCGATTAAATTTAATCAAACACATTTAACGACCCACAAAAGTATAACAAAATGAGAAAAAGAAACCAAAACTAAAACATACATAAATTTGATGAAATATGAAACTCGAACTAGATTTCAACTAATCTTCATCTTTCCTCTTATCCATATTTATCTGATACTTCTTATATTAAAAATACTGTCCGATTTGTGCCTTAAAAATCGCGTCAAAGTTTTATACTCCCCTGTCATTCAAATACTAGCTGAAATGCCAACCACGACGGTTGAACGCTAAAGTAGACATTCGAATGCCACATGCAAAAACTGCCTCTGCACACATGCGCAGTTCAAATGCGTCTCAAGCACGGGTACTACTGCTATTAGCGTACGTGTGCCTCTCAAGCATAGAGCTGCCACTACTCGTGCACATGTGCTTCTTCAGGCGTCCAATATGCGCCAGTCTTCGATGCAATCCATTACTCAAATGAATCCTCACGCCTAAATCGAGCGATTCACCGGATAATGAAATCATTGGACATAAGACTTATAATAGAGTAGCCTAAAACCCAACCCTTTCTATTACATTGCCTATGATTTACCAAACATAACCTATCATCTCATCTGAGCCGTGACATGCTTTATGTAAATTGGGTCCATCCATCGAGGCTCTTAACCATTAAAAAGATAAGAGGCCATATAGTTCGAGAAGGCCATAACAGAATCTGAAGAAGAGAACATCAGCATATTCACACGAAGACAGTTGATACAGTGAAACTTGTATACATTTCATATGCACAGGGAGATACATGAGTAGGTCACATCAGTTGTTTATATATACAGGTAAGAAGCTTCAAGTTCTAAATGACAAGCCAATGGAGTATAATTTACTCTCCTTGGTTCGAATATGGAAGCTGAGTTATGGCATGAAACTCGTCCTGGGTCCTGAAACACCTGGTCAATCAAGTTAACCACAGCAAGACCATTTCTTAAGTAAATTGGAACTAATATTAACTAAAATTTATAGTTTATTTATAGATATATAATAGCATATTACGTAAATAGTCTTATTTTATAGTAAATTATCAGTAAATAAAAATACATATTTTATATTTTCTCATAAGTTGGAGAGTTATATATAGAGCTCTCTCCCATTCATAAATGCACCTCACATCAAAATTCTTCAATAAAGAGTTTCTCTCTATCTCCCTCTTTGGAGCATGTACATTATGAATATTATGAGTGATTCTCTCATAGAACATGCCACCATTGAGAAAGAGATCTTCAATAAGCGCATGAAAGGCTAAATCGATGTAGTCCAAAATCTATTTTTACTGTGTATGAGTTTATATTTCCAACACTAACATGCCAAATCAACACGCAACAGATACGGCTAATTTAAATCGAGGTAATCTCATCTTCTTAAGTTTAAACTACAACAAAGCCACTAACATGAAAAATGCATGTACTTAGCTCAAACATTTGAAGTCCCAATAGTCATTATGGGCCGATGGAGATTGCTTAGTAGCCATGGATAAAAATATTGGCCAACTGGTAGGTATGAAAAATTTCAATTTTGATATTTTTCAATACCAATAAAATATCCAAATATATTGTGATATATCGGTCAATATGTATTGGCCGAATTTTTTTCGCTTTGCAAAGCTTAAATACGCATGTTTTAAGTATACCTAAAGAAATATAAATTTCCACATTTTATCGAGCATCAAAACATGTATAGATTAAAAGTTTATGATTATTTTTCAATGATTTAGAAAGATCTTAAGACTAATTTTGAGAAAATTGATGAAAACTCCTCAAATAGGTAAAATAAATGATTAAAAATGGTTAAATTTCAGTATATATCTCAATTTTCAAATGGGCATTAAAAAATATTTTTTTTATTTCAATGATTTAGAAAGATCTTAAGACTAATTTTAAGAAAATTGACGAAAACTCCTCAAATAGGTGAAATAAATTATTAAAGATTGTCAAATTTCAGTATATATCTCAATTTTCAAATGGGCATTAAAAAAATATATTTTTTATATCCGCAATCTGACACTAATACTTGTTGTCTGATAGGGTCATGACCGATATCGATACTGATAATTTCAACCATGCTTATATGCGATTACACCCACACAACATAATGAGTGAACAGCCAACACATGTCACAAGATCATATAAAGGATGTCTTTCACATAACTAGTTTAGAAGACCAAAACATGCAGAAACAAGGTTCGCAGGAAATAACATAGCCAGCTGCAGAGAGAAGGAAGATTTAAAAACATTTTATTAACTGTTTTAACCATTGTTGTGCATCTTATGATCTTGAATTTTCTTTTAGCAAGAGCCCACACACGATGAGATCTATAGTCATATCATGCGAAAGTAAACAGAAACTAAATGAATACCCATACCTTATGTGTTGAACGAGCAACCAATCCATATCACCTGCATCCATACCCGATTCAACTTTCTGATTTTCTGCAGAAAGAATGTAGAAAGAAGGGAAGATCGTATTGTTATCCAAATAACTTAGAAATCAAAGCATCAAATCTAGTAAATGTATTCCCCACATGATACAGTCCCATAGTTTACCTTTCATTCGATGATGTCATACAATGGGTTAAATTGTGCTCTTAAATTAGTATTAGGAAGACCGCGGACTCCTGCTTCAAATGGGTTCCGTTTTTCATATTCCTGAGTAGGTAGCATAGATATTGAAAGGGTAAGTCAGATGTTTTCATGTAATAGTTTCAGA
This sequence comes from Nepenthes alata, assembly GCA_028571085.2. Taxonomy (NCBI): domain Eukaryota; kingdom Viridiplantae; phylum Streptophyta; class Magnoliopsida; order Caryophyllales; family Nepenthaceae; genus Nepenthes; species Nepenthes alata. The sequence continues at coordinate 6,804 of JAOVVI020009145.1, forward strand.
AAAATAAAAGTTTAGCATTCTATGCCATGGATGCAAATATCAGCCGATACATATCAATATTAAGGCCCCCAATATAGTGACAATATCTCGATATATTACAATATCGGCGATATATCAACCGATACAACTTTGTGAATTTACAAGTCTCAGTTTTTTCCATTTCCGATATATCTAATCCCAATACTTATTGTCTAATATACTCAATACTGATGTAATCGCGACCGATATATTTTCATCCATAAACTAATCAGACAGAGACTTACTGCAGAATAGTATTCCATCCAACTGGGGACATTGCTCGAAACAAGGGCAATATACTGCTCCATAGCTTCCTCTGGACTCATATTCCCCAATCTTTGCCAAGCATTCCTTGCAAAATGGAATCAGATGCTCCATCACATACTCATTTCAGGTCAATTATTCTATGACAACTACAATCAAACACTACCCCGATACTTGATATAGGTTTGCTATTGTTGGGACGGTCACTCACATATGAGGCCCTACAACCTGTTTAGCATAACTGACTTTTTTCCCAGTGCTAGTGTGTGATTTCTGCTCGATCAGGAGATTGGTGGATTGGAAGGGTTCTATGTGTGAATTTCGCTCTCATGGTATATTTTGCAGAGAGTTACGTGTGAGTTTTTCTTGAGCAGGAAAACTGGCAGTGAGTTATGTGCGAATAATGTGCTACTTTTGCTCAAGTGATAGACCAAATTTTTTTATGTAAATCAAGTACAGTTTTACAGTTTTGCATGCTTTTTCTCATCAGTTTCACTTATATTCAGACAGAAAACACAAAAGGGAAAGAGGACTGAGGAGGAGGGAGGTTGTATCGTCGTATCTGGATGATATTTTTACTCAGATTTCTTTAATTTTATAGTATGTTGTCCTAATTTATGTGCAGAACACTTACTACCTATACCGATAGAGTGAGTTGCGTGCTCATGTTTGAGAGTTAGACTGAGTTTGTCTAACTATGACTGATTATAGTGAATCTTTGTCCAGATGCAAAAGTCCCAAAGGTTTTTCCTATTGATTCAGATGGGGTTTTCTGCATAAAAAGTTTGGCATCACTTGGCATGGTTAATTTACAATTTTTTGCTGCATGTATGGCATAGTTATTATGCTGATATTTACTTCTTCAAACATTCAAGGAAAGGCGATGTGTTTTTCCCCGAACAGCTGTCGAGGTTCTCTACATTCACCAAACTAATTCTAGAAACTTCTTGTCCTGACGGTGTTTACATGGTCTGCCAATTTTCATCAGTTAAACACCATAACCACCATTACTCATCCTTGTTTCCATATTTTCAGTGTTTTGATTTGTTCATTAAGCTGTTCAGGCACAGCAAAAACCCAGAGAAGGTAATGCCCATAACTTGTTATCCCATCCCAAATTCTCAGTACTGTTTCAAGCTAGCACTACGTATCTGAGAAGAAGTGAGGTTAACTGATACCAGTCAAATAAAATTCATTTATATAAAAAGAAAATCAGATATAAATATATTAATAATTGAATTACAATTTTCTATTGATACTATTAAAATTTTTTGATTGATTCTACTAAATTTATTAATTAGCCTTTGTTATCTGTTTTTTCTATGAAATTAGTCAATTTTTTTGCACTTTCTAATAATAAAAAGAAAACATCATTCCGTAATTTTCTCTGTTGAAAAGCAGTGAAGCCATAAAAGTGGTGACTTCCAAAGAAAAGAAAGGATCTTGAGTATGCTCCTGTGGGTATGCAATGCCAAGGGCCTCAGCTTGTTAGTAAGGCAAGGCTTTTGCACACGCTTGTGCATGGGTTTTGGTATCATCCTCAAATCAATTGCAATTTTCCCCACGTCACAAAAAAAAAAAAAAACAAAGTAAAAAGCACACCAAAAAAAAAAGAGAGAGAGAGAAAGAAATCATGTTTTTTTCTCTTATTGATTATTGTCATGCCCTACTAGAGGCAGAACACCATTGTTCATCCAAAATTCATAACAAAATTGAGACAGTTTAACCCTCACAGGAAAAAAACAAGAAAGGGCAATTATATGGCCTAATAAGTGTTTGGAGTCAGTTTAACTGCCAACAAACCAACATATCCAAAGGGTTAAGAGCTATTTAATGATGGCTCAAAATGGTTTTATAATCAAACACACAAACTTTAAATTTGTTAGGCTCATTTATGTGTTGATATATTCCGTGACCATGTCTGCCTGTTATCGGTATTCTGCTAAAGACCTGCATCAAAATGTATCGCTTGTCAGTTGCTGAAGCACCTTGATCAATTCCATACGTGCCGTGCGCCTGAACCGTGCCTGAACGCCTTTTCCAAGTGGTTTTGCCTGCTGCACGCTTGCGTGCACTCAAGCCCCATTTCCAGTATGATGAAGCCTACTACTTCCCTGATCAATACTCGAGCCACATTTCCAACAAGCATGTGCCCGCAGCTCGCCCGCCACGTGCTCAAACCCCGTTTCCAGTAAGCATGCGCCGACTGATCGCCCGACCTGTGCTTGAGCGCCAAATCCAGTAGACCCCGCGGTTAATACTCGCTTGAGTTACGCTCGGGCGCCAGGTATGTATCCCATGAAACTTTGAGGGCACCCGCCATGCTCGAGCACCACGATGTGTATTTTACCAACAGTCATATTTTTTATCTAGAATTTCGAGCCTCCCTATATATAACTATCTTTTTTCATTTACCCTAACCTTTTAGTTAAGTATTTGACGGTCGTTTCAAAGCAAATCAAATCTTTTATCCTTTTTACATTGCTTCACATGAGAAAACTTAATTTTGACAATTGTGCTTCTTAGCCAAAATTTTCTCACCACGTTTACTTTACTCTTTACACATTTTCCCGTCAGTTAACCTTCGTTGGCGACATCAGTGACGTAGAGACTGGGTTTCAGTGGTGTACGACAATTCAAGCGGTTCGTGAGGGAAAATTAACTTGAAGATCGGAATATATTCGGTTTTGTTGTCGCGGGCAAATTCAAGGAGTTTCTTGATAGAGATCACAAGACGGGAGTAATCGGCTAAGTTAGAGCATCTGTATCACTTGGTCTATAAATCGATTTTCATAGTGCATATCTTCCTTAACTGTTGACGCTCGGAGGGTTTTACTCGATAGTCGTGATTATCGATGTTTCCTTTCGCCACTAAAAATCACAACTTTATTATTATTACTCTTTCATTACTTACTATTCACATCTAAATTAGAATATATTTTACGCATATTATACATTCTGTGAATTTCAATCCGCAAATTTATTAAGAAGTTGAAACATTATTGTGATTCGGAATGATTTGTTCCTTTCAATTGGTATCAGAGCCTCACCCCGATCCGCGACCTTGATCTAGATGTATACTAGACAATCGCTATCCTTTCCTCCCCATTTTAATGGGAGCAACTACGCGTATTAGGAAGTTCGTATGAGAACATTTCTCAAATCGATGGATGAGCGCGTTTAAACCAACACCGAAATTGGGTAGATTCCACCAAGAAGCACCACGGGTAATGAACCGAAAGTTTTATCATTGTGGACCAAAGAAGAACTTGATGCATACAATTGGAATAGTAAGGAGTTGCACGCTATCTTTATAGCTGTATCCCTCGAAGAATTTAAACATATATCCATGTGCAAAACCTCGAAAGAGGCGTGAGACATCCTTGAGATTACCCATGAAGGAACTAAACTAGTTAAAAACTCTAAATTGCAAATACTCACTACTAGGTTTGAGGAAATTCAAATGAAAGATAACAAGACCTTTGACGAATTTTATACGAAATTGAATGACATTGTTAATTCTACGTTTAATTTAGGTGAACGTATTCCCGAGAATACAATCGTCCAAAAAATTCTACGATCTCTTCCTGAACGCTTTAGACTGAAGGTTACTGCTATTGAGGAAAATAAATATCTCGATAAACTAAAAATAGAAGAATTGGTTGGCTCTTTACAAACGTATGAGCACACTTTCCCACAATCCAAATGGAACAAATCAACTGCCTTAAAAACCATAAAGGAAGAGAGAGATCGTAACTCTTATGAAGAGTCGTGCAGCGATGAGGACTTTGCATTATTTGTTAAAATTTTAAAAAAAAAATTCAAAAATAAAAACAATAAACAAACCTCCAAGGAAAGAGACTTGTCTCATAACTTGGTCAAGAAAGATAAAAAGGAGAACAAAGACACAAAAATAAGAAACCTCAAGGAATCCAATGCCACAGATTCGGTCATATCCGAATCGAGTGCCCTAATTTTAAACGTTAGAAAGAAAAAGCCTTAAATATATCCCTATTAGATGATAAAGAAGATAAAAAATATAAAAAATCATCTAAAGAGGAAGAAGTAAATTATAATGCCTTCAAAACTTCTATTATTAGTGGTGATGAAGCCACAAGTGTAAGATTAGAACAATCGAATTCTTCGCGTGAGGAATCTGATAGTAAATTTGATGGTCTTCAAGAGGCCTATGATAATCTGTTTAGGAAATGCTTAAAAGTAAAGAAAACTAATAAATTTTTAAATAAAAAATTAACTGAATCTGAAAAGGCTAAGGCAGAACTCATAACAAAACATTGCAAACTAGAAATATTGAAAGAGTCATTAATTGCTAAAATAAAATCCTTAGAATTGGAGCTCAAAAATGCAAAGAACGGTATTAAAAAATTCTCAAGCGAAACTCAAAAACTAGATCACATGTTGGGATTGGGAAAGTCTGCAGGAAACAAAAAGGGCTTAAGTTATGTCAAGAACGCTCTTAAAAACGATGAATACTCTATACCGATTTTTGTTCCCGTCACAAAAACTCTCCCCAAAAACATTGGTACCCCAAAACTTTCCAAATCAATACCTAAAAGCGTGGAAAACCGAATTAGTTAGAATTTTATGCCTAAACCAAAGAATAAAACGACTGTGAGTAAACCTACTAGAACCTCTCAAACAATTGGGTCTAATACTTACCTTCAAAATAAATCCAAAAAACCCAATCCTCGCCCTAAATTTATGCCTACCTGCTATGCGTGTGGGAAAATTGGGCACATACGTCCCCGTTGTGACACCATCAATCAGTTATACAATCAAAGACAATGGGAAAAAATGAAAATTTGGTTAACTATATTCAACAGCTAAATGACCAAGTAAAAAGACTAGATCAGAAGTTAAATTTGGGAAGAAAAATATAGATAAAGAAGAGCAATCTAAAACAAGCATCCAAAATTTATTCTTGTAAAGTTGCTCTCATTGTTCTAAAAGCTCAAAATCATTCACTATCATATCTAGACAATGGATTCTCTAGACACATGTGCGGCAATAAAGCCATATTTTCGTCACTGACTAACCATCCCGATGGGACGGTTGTTTTTGGTGATGGAGCGAAGGTTCCCATCCTTAGCAAAGGCTTGATTAGTATTTCTAGGCTCTCTAAACCGTGTGATGTCCTGTATGTATATGGGCTTAAATCTAACCTCCTAAATATGAGCCAACTCTGTGATGAAAATTTTGATGTGAGATTCTTTCAAGAAAAATATTGTATATATGACTCAAAGGGTTCTATTGTGCTGGAAGGTAGGAGAACTCCCCGTAATCTCTACAGAATCGAGCCTAGTCTTGTATTGGGATGCTATCCTGCTAAAGTCGAGTCTGCGAAATTGTGGCATCAACGCCTTGATCATCTAAATTTTAAAACTTAAGCTAAAATTTCAAAGAAAAACTGTGTTGAGGGCCTTCCAAAGATTTAAATGTCAAACACCATGTGTGGGATTTTTGCAAACTTGGTAAACAAACCAGGACTAACCATCCTTCTTTAGGTGATATTCACACCTTGCATCCCCTTGAGCTGATCCATATGGATCTTATAGGACTATCTAGGACGGAGAGTCTCGAGGTTAAGGAATCTATCCTTCAGACAGAGTTTAATTAAATTATCCAAAAAACTTCATTCTGGGTAATCTAAGTGAGGGCATGAGACTGCATCACTGTATTCTAAATATGCTCACTTATACTTGTTATATATCTCACTTAGAACCGAAAAAGGTCAAAGAGGCCCTAACTGATGAATTCTAGATTAATGCCATGTATGAAAAATTAAACCAATTTGTTAGAAATGATGTGTGGTATTTGGTCCCCCGACCCAAACATGCCAATGTTATTGGGACCAAGTGGATCTTTAAAAATAAAACTGATGAAAATGAAAACATTACCCGTAATAAAGCTCAAGGATATACACAAGTGGAGGGCATCCATTACAACAAGACTTTTACTCCGGTGGCTCGCCTTGAATAAATGAGAATCTTGTTGTCTATTATTTGTACCATGGGTTTTAAACTCTATCAAATGGATGTTAAAAATATGTGTTCCTGAATGATATCATTCAAGAGGAAGTCTTTATTGAACAACCAAAGGAATTTGTGGATCCCGCGTTTTCAGACCGTGTATAAATTTAAAAAGGCTTTATACAGTCTTAAGCAAGCTCCTAGAGTTTGGTACGAGCATCTCACCTCGTATCTTAGTTAACATGGGCTTGTTTGGGGCAATGTTAACAAAACCTTGTTTGTGAAAACGATGGAAAAAGGTATGTTAGTTGCCCCAAGTTTATATTGATGACATTGTTTTTGGTGTGACCGTTAACACCCATGGTCATTCATTTGCTAACTGCATGGCCTCTGAATTCGAAATCAGTATGGTATCTAAACTTACGTACTTCTTTGGTCTGCACATTAGGTAGCTCCCTCATGGTATTTTTATCTCTCAAGTCAAGTATATCAAGGACCTTGTAAAACGTTTCGATCTTGATAACAACAAACATACTCGGACACCCATGAGCACTTCTTCTAAATTAGATGGTGATCCGGTAGGAAAGAACGTCGATCAGACTCTCTATAAAAGTATGATCGACAGTCTCTTGTACTTGACACCTAGCAAACCCGACATTACATTTAGTGTTGGTATCTGTGCCCGATATCAATCCGATCCAAAAGAACCTCATTTA
>JAOVVI020009146.1:0-13790 GCA_028571085.2 Nepenthes alata
TCAAGGACATCGTGCTCTAAGGCATCGAATGTGTGGAAGATGATCGGAGCAGATGATTGGCAGAGCTTCTCAAGTCTGTGCACCAAAACATTGAGCATCCCGTCATCTCTGTCTGTGGTTCTTATAAAGCTCGGGATGTCCTTTAAACGTATGCCTTTCAATCCAGATATCCAGTCTTACTTTGTTCAAGTACCCATTTGTCATATAACTTGAATCAGCATATTAACAATTATTACTATGGAAAGGCCAATGAACTGAAGATTCGACAACAACATACTAAAAGGATGTTATATTTTACCAAATAGACTCACTGTCATATTGATATTGATGAAAATGATATGATTTCCTGCTTGATGTGAATTTAGGAGATTAATAATCTAATTAACGTTTAGAAATTGTATCTAACTATAAAGTGATTTGAATAATTAAAATATTAGTCAAATGGAACATATGTCAAAAAAATAAATTAATCGTAGTTAGAGGAAAAAATGTAAGAGGTATACCTAAGAAAGTTTGTAGTGAAGATAATAAAAAAGTGATTCAAAATTATTTTTACTTTCAAAAAATATTGTATTAAATCAAGTGAAATAATAAAAGTGAATTTAAATAACCAATTGCACTTAATTAAACTTAAAACGGTGCATTAGGTGCCGAGTTTTTTTTATCCCTCCCTTGTGAGTCTCACTTTTAATGAACGAGTCAACCAAATATTTTCTCGGATTTCGTGCAAGGATTTACATGAGCAAAGAATCAAAGTGTTACAGGAGATGCGCCTAATGGGCGCCTAAGCAAACACATGCGCTTAGAAAACAAAATGGGCGATGCTCCTACGCCAATTCATGGACTGGTCTCGACTCGTGCAAGACCAAGGGGCATTCATGCAAGCCATGTGTTGCTATTTGTGTCTGTCATCACCCTCGGTTATTTGTAGCACCTCGCGCTCTAGGCTGTCAATGCTAAGTGCGGCAAGAACTTTTTGCATGCCCCTGGTGTACTACTCCTGAGATCCCGTCGCTGCATCCTTGGCCAACTGGTCGGCCTTTTAGTCTCCACTCTCAGGATGTGCTTAATCTCAAACGCCTGACTTGGGGCCTTTGTCAGGTACCTAGCGAGTTGAGAGCTTGATGCCTCAAAGACTCCCTGAATCTAATTGGCCACTAACTTTGAGTCGTTGCGTAGCCCCAACGCTTTCACTAAGCATTCCCTGGCCAACCTAAACCCCGCGAGGACGGCCTTGTATTCTACCACGTTGTTGGTGGTTGGAAACCCAAACATCAGAGAGTACTTGATCTCCGAACCGTCAGGGGTCCTAAGTATGACTTCAGTCCCGTTGCCCGCTTGCGTGGCCGACTCGTCGACATTGAGGGTCCACACAAGGGCACTTGTGGTGCTTGCATCTTTGACTCAGTCTTGGGTGTCGAGATCGGGGGTCATCGTTTCGACTATGAAGTCCGTGAGGGCTTGACCCTTCAGGGCTGGCATGCTTTCAAGGGAACAGAGACCCCAAATCAAAGTGCTAACCTTGCGACGCTCCCCTTGCAGCTAGGAACCCTATTTAGATAGAAAGAAGGCACATGACAATTGCAAAGTGTACGAGTCACCCTCATTACAATAAGAAAATTTCCACAAAAGGAGCACGACAATAGGCTTCAAAAGCAGCTACAAGTTTCCCACAGATCCATCTGATTCCCTTGCGGAACTCCACAGGGTGTGAGACAAGTTAAGGATTCTACATTGCTTCACCAATGATGGAACGAGTTTGGGTCTCCTAAGCATGGGAACCCCTCAATTTATAGTTGCAAGACCCAATGAGATCCCAAATGGGCGCGCCACTCGACGATCATCAATCAAAAAATAGTAAAGTCATTAATATAGAGCCAATTCCCAGGCCGCGAATCTTCCCCAACGACACACTGAATCACTGCAGCGCCTCTGAAAAGTTGCATATTCACGTGGGAAATGAGCGACGCCTTTGAGAATTGGTAACTGGCACATCTCGAGAAAGAACACGCAAACCAGAGGTGAGACCCACCTTTTGATATGTCAGGCCTTAACAATGGGCCAACCCCAGACATGAGGGGCTAGTGATGGGTCCAGCATGGATACAGGCCGAAACCAATGAAGCCCAATCGAGAGAAGACCGGTCCAATAAGAAAATGGTCCCAACCCAGCGATATCATCCTAAAAGATCTAGGAGTAAGGCCCACCGGGCGCCCCTGACATGTGACCAATAAGCTTCACCCATGCCCCTGTGAAAGCATCGACAGACTACCAGTGCAGGAGGCGCCGGCTCAGGGGATGTCCATCAATGGAAGATAAGGTCAATGTTAGCAAGCTGCAGCACACGTCGCCCCAGCAGTCGCTCAACCAATCCAAGCAAAGTTAAACAAGCTTGTGCTAGCAATGTCTAATGACAGTTCGTATGCCACCACAATACGACAACTGACACCGTTGATCATTGCCAACACTCAACGGCCGGCGAATCCCAGCAAGCCACCTGTCGGAGATCCCAACGCCCAAATGCCTCCCTCATAGAGCCTACAAATACTTTTTCAATCAACAGAGAAGAGGATTCAGAATCCCACTTCCAAAAGGCCGAAGCAGTGACTTGGGATCTCAACTTGATCCTAGCACCTAGCGCCCAAGAAAACGAGGAAAAAGACCAGTTCTCTTCCCTGAAACCACCACCACAATACGGCAACAATAGTGAGCCACTCTTAGCAGTGCAGGACGAGGAGCGCAAGCCTCCTCCAAACATCCTACACACTCCTTGCATTCTTGCATTTCTACATTATCTATTACGTTTACTTCCACGCCTACATCTTCCCATCTCCTAGAAAAGATTTCTGACTTGAGCGTCGGAGTATTTATGATGGGAGATTATCTTGCCGTCCTCTGACCTCTTGTTTATAATTTATGGTGTGTAGGGTTCAGATTGAGAGACGTGGAGATCAACCCGTTCATGATCCACCCCAGTCGTGAAATTTGAAAGCTCCATAATCTGTACGAGAACCCAGATCCAGGAATGCATCAGGTTTCATATTTTATGATATTATGTTAAAATATTGGTGAAGGTTGTTATTGGAGTAATGTCTCTTTTAGTTTCATAATTTTGTATTATTGTTTGTGGATTTTGGATTTCTCATATTCAATAATAAATGTTAGTTTTGCCAAAAATTATACACCCGATATTGCCAGGGTCCTCGATTTTTATCCAAAAAAATAAAATAAAGACTGATTGGCTTGAAATAATCGTATCATTGTAAGTTGTGATTGATATATACAGTCAAATTTTTAGGGTTTTGCTAATTGTATTGTTATTATATAATATGTCAAAGTTTGATAAAGCAAAAATCATTATAAAAGTCTGTGCTTAAAATAGTTGTTACTGATTTCAAAATTTGAAAATTCTTGATGGAATTTGTATTGCTACTATAAATTATTTTGGTGTTTTTATCAATTATTGTCAATGTTTTGGTGTGATAAGCTTGTTGGTCATTGTTACAAGCATCATGATTTGAAGGGAAGAATCAGGGAGCAATGGTGCCCAAGAAAATCAATATTTTAAAATGTTGATCAGGTAGCATCCATTTGAAATGTTATTTCCATTTTGAGTCATTCGTTTGAATCATTTTAAATAGATATTTCTTAGTTTTACCCAACTAAGATTTCATTATTCTAAGCCTGAATCCTACACACCACCAACAACAAATAAGAGGTAAGACGAGTACGGACTCACTTCCTAATATATCTTTCAATACTCAAGTCAGAAATCTTTCTATATTGATGAAAAAAGATAGGAAGGAGAAATGCAATGATGCAAGAGTGTATGGAGATTTAGTGTACAGTGGAAGATTGTGTTCCAATGAGTGTACTTGAAGAAGTAAGCGAGTTTGAGCTATTACACTTGTAGGGAGAGTGGTTTTGAGAGAGATGCACACGCGTGTTTGAATGGCTTTCGGTTGTCTGAGCAGTTAGCTATTTCGATGCTCTCTTATCTCGATTTTGGGTTCCTTTTTCCTATGAAGGAAAGGGTGCATTTATAGTTCTGGGTGCCGGTTTAGTTGTCATTGGGCGTTGCAGGTCTACAGTTATGATAGGCATTACTCGTGTAACCGCTATTTGTGTTAACTGCCTCAATAATCATGAGGGATGTTACTTTTTGTAATTGTCACTTATATTTATTAGTTGGGCTATCACGGTTCTCGACCGTTGATTTGGTGCGGCAACTGTTGGTAACAATTAATTAATTATATATTAATACCCATTTATTATTGGTCGGGTCGGATCAAGCTTCTTCGATCAACCGTCACGCCTTATGTTTCTTTCGTCTATAGGGTCTTCTGCTGGGCCACTGTTTTTTGAGCTTTTCTTCCTCCTACAGATTGGGTTTTCGGTCAACCCGTGAATTATTGTATCCATCATTAGCCCTTCATGTTGAGTGGTTTAAATTTTTGACTCCCAACATGTTCATAATAGGATGCTGGTTGCAGATCTTCACGTATACTTCTTTCCCAAATATTCTATAAATTCATTATTTTGTTTGGTAGGATATGATTCAATTTTCTACCATCAATGTTGAGATACTCAATCTTATCCGTTTAATACTTGCTGGTCTCCTTCCTAACTATAAATAAATGGGCTTTATGTGCTTGACTTCATGAAGCGTCTCTCATCAACCAAGAAATGGGAGGTTCGCAGCCAGCACGGAGCCTTCTCTACCACTAGCCGAAATTAGAGGGAGTTCTTCTCTAATGTTTGAAATTGAGATCCAAGGATACGCATAAAGTTTGCTTTGATTATCCTCTTTTATATGAAAATCCACATTTGTTTTTCTCTTTTACGCCCGCACTAAAACTAGGCCTTTATCGTCTGAGCAAGATCTTGGATTTTGGAGGATACTTTTTTCCTCTTCCCGTTTGTGTGGGGTGATTCTCTCTGCAGCAATTCTGAATAGGAAGCGCCTCACACTCTGACTGGGGTAAGGTTGTTCCTCTTTCTGTCCGTTTTAAAGACTATGCTCTTTTGTAGCTCTGCTCCCGGCTCTAGGAAGATGTTTCTTTTTTTTTATTTGCCTCTTGTTAAGAATGGTGCAACTCTTAAGAGAACTACGTTTTGTTCTTATAGGGAGGGCTTTTCTGCTCTTTCGCATCTGGATGAGTAACACCCATCGGGGAGTAACACTGTTGTGTCAAGGGGATGAGCTTTCCTTGTTTTCATTTGTCCCAAGGTCTATTGGACTGTTGTTGTTGGGTCGTTACTCCATGTATTATTTATTTTCTTCTAAATTATAATTTTGTTATTGTAAGCTTATATTTTGTAAAAGGAATTAATGAATATAACTTTTTGAACATTATTTGTCTTTATTGTATAGTTTCAATATTCTTATATGCTTTGAATAGTTGAAGTGCTTGAATGTTATTTTTTGTTGTATAATCTTCTGACAATCTAACAATTCAGGTCACTGACAATTCAGTCTTCTAACAATCCGACTGAAAATAATTTATCCCAAACACTCCGTTAGGATGTAAATTAGTCGAATCAGTCTCGAACACGTTAGGGTCATCAGCTTGTCTCCTTAGAAAATGAAGTGTCAGGGTATCATAACCTGCTCTGCATCGGAGATCTTCCAATCTAAGTATCAAAGCTTCCAGCTATTTGCAAGCTATGCAGGGAGGCATAGTGTTAGGACATCATTGCAACAAAACTGACACACCGTAGCACTCTCCAGTGCAGGCACGTGTCTCAGCTATTATGGGACACGCCTCTTTAATACCCCCAAACGTCATCATTTTTGGACCAAAGTTTTGGTTATTTAATCTTTGGTCCTCAACCGCTTCTGCACTTCTTCACTTTTCGAATCGTTCTATCCTAATTTGCTGTCTTTTTTCTCTTGCTTCCATGACTTCTTGAGTTGCTCCCCAAGGCATCGCTGCGATCTAATTTGTTCTCACTGGTAAAGAAGTAGAGGTTTTATACAAGAAGTATAATATTCCCAGTACCATTCTATACATAATGCCAAGGGACGAAGGTAGGGCTTGCGCTCTCGGGCTTGGATTTATTATCATCTACTAGGCCCATTTGAAGGGATGCCTTTGTCTTCCATTTGCGAAAGAGTTGTACGAGATTTTGGAGACTCTTTAGATTCTAATGGCTTGCCTCCACGTCAACGCTCTTCGATACTTGGTTTCTTGTGTCTTCTTTTGTTCCAAAAATTTTTTTTTCGACACCTAGGCCATGAAGGTGATTTTTCAGTTCAACCATGATGTGGACTAGATCTCTTTCATCCCCGCAAGAAGTATAAAATAAGCGAGGAGAACCTAAACACAATAAAGGGTTGGAAGGACCGATTTTTTTATATAATGGTTCCTTTCAATTGGAGATTTTTCAAAAATTCGGACCGAGTCAACAGCGTCTACACCGGTGATGTTCTACAGATAGAGGATCGAATGGTTCGGCCGTTGACGAAGCTCATTAAAGAGAATGCCGCCATCTTGTGTCGTACGGATCGCTTGCTCACCAGAAGGCATTCACTAAAATTCAATGGTAGCTCAAGGTGGACGAGGATGATGTCATTGCCATACCATTTCGTTGGCCCAAGAGGAAACTAGGAGATTGTTCATCCATGATTCTCTTGAAAGGCCAGCTGGTAGTGCAATTCCCTCCTCTCTTTCCTCGTCCGACATCAGCCGAATGCTCGACGATGCCCACGAAGCGTTGATCGCTGAAGAAGCTGGTATGCCATTTCAGATGCCAGGTTCTGCTCATTCTTCTTCGATTTGTCTTATATTTGGAGAGACGTCGATACTATTTGGGGGCGTTGAGCCCCCAATTGATTCTGCTATTAGAATAAATGACCCCTGGGCTGGCGGATTGGGTGAACAGATTGACACTTCAACTATAGCCAAGTATGGGGTTATAGTTTTAGTTGCTTCGTCACTTGACATATCTGTCTCTACGCCTCTTGCTATTTTGTTGAAAAGTATGCAAATAATGATCAAGTTGCTGAGGAATAATTAGGAATAATCCAGAGGTCGTGAGTACTGAAGAGTTACCTCGCTCGGAGACTTCAACACCTGAGCTTCCGGAGGTTTTGGGAGTATTTCCTTCTCCTTCGGGTTTTGAGGTGCTGCTCTATGGCTATGTGCTGCCTCTGTCGTATCATATGCTTCCGTCGGCCTCTAGACCTAAGGTTTCTCTTGGTCCATCTTTTCAGGAAAGTCCATTTCTCCAAGAGGATACATCTCATCTCAAGGTACTGTCTACGGAGCTCTTCATTTTGTAGTTATGTTCTTTATTGTTGTTTTTGGTTTACCGTTCCATTTTACTTGATAGTCGTAGGAAGTACTTCACCTGATGGCGGAGGCTTTGTATTGGCGAGATATTGATATCTCTTGTCTGTCTCGGACATATGCTAATCTTGCAGTACCCATAGAGATGGAGATCCTGGTGGATACTGCCATTGCCAAAGCTCAAACTCGCACAGTTTGATGGACAATTTGACTAATCACCTAGACACATTGTGCTTTTGAAAAATTTCCTTTAACGGTTTGTCCATCGGGACGATAATCTTGTAAGCCTAGAAGTATAGTTGTAACTTCCTAGCTTAGTAGACTAGTGCTAGCACGATCCTTTCGTCATGCGAATAATGAGTCTTAGTATATGTCATGATTTTGCTGATATAATAAATCGGTCATCGTATCTCAAACTCTTGCCAAATCAGGTTCGAGTTTGGCACTGTGCCTGATATTGGGAGGTAGAGATACAACTTTTCATTTCCTTTCAGAGATGTCAAGAGAGATGGATTGGTAAGGTATTTTGTCAATTTTTGGAAGGTTGCTTGGTAGTCAGAAGTTCACTGAAAACTACTTGCCTTAATCCCTCTCAGGACCTTGAAGAAAGGAAAATATTTCTCTCCTGACTTTGTTAAGAACCAAAAGAGCACTGCTAGTTTACCAATGAGCTTCTAGACCTCTTTCACAGATCGAGGCGGACTGATGTCCATGATAGCCTTTATCTTATCGGGGTTTACTTCTATTCCCCAATGAGATATGATAAAGCCTAGAAACTTTCCTAAAGTCACCCCAAATACATTTTGTTAAGTTCAACTTCATCTAATGTGTTTGAGCACCTCTAAAGCCTATCTGAGATCGTAAATATGGTCATTGATTGTTATACATTTGACGAGCTTATCGGCTACATATGTCTCTATATTTTGGCCGATCTGTCCTCGAATATCTTGTTCACGAGTCTCTTGTACATGGCTCCAATATTTTTCAGACCGAATGGTATAATTTTATAACAGTACGTCACTTGGTCTGTCATGAAAGATATGTACTTCTTGTCGTCGAGATTCATACAAATCTGGTTATAACCTAAATAGGCATCCCTAAAGATCAATAACTGGTATCCAGTCGTTGAGTCTACTAATAAGTCGAATCTCAACAATGGGAAACTGTCTTTCGGACATATTTTATTTACGTTAGTAAAGTCAACACACATCCATCACTTTCCATTGTTCTTCTTAACAAGTTCCACATTCGATAGCCAATACGGATATTAGACTTTTCTTATGAAGCCTGCGTCAAGTATACTCTTGACTTCTCTCATGGTAATTATCTTCTCGATGAAATGGTTCGTTCGCTTCTACCTAGCGGGCTTGTGACCAGGATCGATGCCCAACTTATAGACCATTACTCTGATCGATATCCATAGTATGTCAGCGAGAATCTATGTAAATATATTGGAGTTTTGCTGGAGGAAAGTCATCAATTGTTTATGTAGGTGGCCCAACAATGAGTTTTCAATCTGTCAACAGTTTTCAAACTCGCTGGGATTTAGGAGAATCTGATGAGTTAACTCACTAAACTATCCTTACTGCAGTGTTGCTTTGTCCCGGAGATCGAAGTCTTTAATCGGTTGATTTGGACTTGCCTGGTGAATTTGAGATAGATAGCGTGTCCGACCAGTAACTGGGTCACCAAGGATCTCTCCGATGCTGCGTGCTATCATGAACTAGCAGCAGAGAGAAAGGGAGCGTAGGATGCTCGAGATAGTAGAAGAGCTTTTGAGAGCTTTGTAATTGCTCGAGAGCTTTTGTGGGTAAGAGAAGACGTGATATGAAAGCGTTAGCTTCCATGGCCTTTTATAGCCATGGCCACGAGATTCCATCCTTAAGTAGAGGGGCTGGATGCCCGCGCTCTATTGGGGGTCATGCATTTTTTTTAGGTGTGAACGCCTTTTTAGGTTAATCTCCTTCCTTCTACGTTTGTAACCATTAGGGCTTCCAGCAGACAATGCGTAGATTCTGGTGTCTTCCTCTTCGGATGTGTTTTAATTTTGGAGGTGACTGTTACAGTGAATATTACCTTATTAGAGATGCAAAAAATTAATGCAAACAACGAGTCAGCCAATTAAGACATGGGCCACGTTCATCCTAGGTCGTAGCCGACTTACTTTTCTTTTTGCTGATCAACGGTATCGTTTACCGTCCTAGGCTTAGATGGGCCTTTGCTGATCTTGGGCATCTGCCGGCCCACTTGCTCTTCATCTGATCAACGACATCGTTGACCGTCCAGGCATTAATAATCTGCTGAGAATTTGGGTCGTTTTCTCCTTTGTAGGCCAACCCATCACTAGCGTCCCCATCAACACATTATAATTATTATTTGAAATTATCTGAATTTGGGTCGAACTTTGGACTTCGAGCCTTTGAATTTATGATACTGTACTTTTGGATAATTTTATACATTTGGATTATTTGATATGTGTATTCATATTACGGTTTTTGTGTACGAAATCTTATTTGAACATTTGACGTTTGAAACATTTGATGTGTATTAGAATTCGGACATATTTTATTATTTTCACTCATTCGTTCTAATTTATTAGACCGATATTTGTTACTATATATATATATATATATATATATATATTGATATTTATTAAGTTTTAGGCTTATGATATTTATTAATCTAACCCTTTTAGATTAGAACATTTAAAGACTTGTAAGATTCAAATAGGAGATATGTTTATTGCATATTAGTATTTGAATTTACATTTGGTTGGTATTGAGATCTATATTTCAGATTGCTTGTATAATTTTATTATTACAGCCTACTTTTATTTGGAATTATTTGTTTCAATAAGGTTGTTCAGGTCTAAAATTCGAGTTAAAAGTTGAAATTACATTAAAGCAAATTTTGGATTTTGAAAGATAACATATATACAACCTTAATACCAAACTATAACAATTTTCTCATGTTTCTAATGGTGAAAATTATTGTGGTCATTTCAACGGTTAAAATTATGAAATTTGTCTAACATATATTATAGGTTTTATAATTCTAGATGTCTATATTATTATTATAAAATTTTTATTATTGAAAGAACAAAATAAGTATAAAAAAGAGGAATATAGGGCTTCCTTGACATTGCAAATCTATAGAACGAGAACATATATAATGCCTGAAGCAGAACAGAAGTGATATGCTCAGACTACAAATCATAACAGCATCATTCCACTGATTATTTATTATAATTACTTGGCTAATTTAATTTTGAGACAGAAGAACTTGGTTGATCAATTTCTCCAAATTCAAATAGGATGAACCATTCGGGCTCATAGCAGCCTCCTCCGCCAACCTCTTCCACTCCATGGCCTTCTTCCTCATCTCTCTCCCCTTCTCTCCTTCCATCAACTCCCTCACTAATCCCTCAACTTCATCTCTAGTGACATCCTCATTCATCTCCATCCCAATGCCCCATTTACCACAACAAAACCAGCAGTTAGTCATTTGATCGGCAATATTTGGCCAACAAATCAAAGGCACTCCGCTGGTTAAACTTTCAATAGTAGAATTCCACCCACAATGAGTCAAGAACCCCCCAATGGACGGATGGCTTAGCACCCTCTCCTGGTCACACCAGCTTGCCAAAAAGCCCCTGCCTCTAGTGTCAGTCACAAACTCTGATGGTAGGACGGACGATTCCCCAGTGACAAGATCAGGCCTAATGACCCATAAAAAGCTCTGGTTGCTCTTAGCTAGCCCCCACGCGAATTCAATGAGCTGGTGATGCTTTATGATGGTGATGCTGCCAAAGTTTACATAAATGACCGAGTTGGGATCTTTCAGATCTAGCCATTGGAGGCATTCGGGCTGTTCGGGCCACAAGTTTGATCCGATGGAGGTTGTGTCGTGATTGTTGATTTGGTTCAAGAGGAGCTGCAGCGGTCCAATGGAGTAGATTGGCAGGGTGAAGGTGGTTGAAATGGCTTCAAGGACATCGTGCTCTATGGCATCGAATGTGTGGAAGATCATTGGAGCGGATGATTGGCAGAGCTTCTCAAGCATGTCAATCAGAACATTGAGCATCACGTCATCTCTGTCTGTGGTTCTTATAAAGCTTGGGATGTCCTTTAAACGTATGCCCTTCAATCCAGGAATCCAGTCTATGACTTTGTTCAAGTACCCATTTGTCATATAACTTGAATCTGCATATTAACAATTATAACTATGTAAATGCTAATGAACTGAAGATTTGACAACAACATACTAAAAGAATGTTATGTTTTACCAAATAAACTCACTGTCATATTGATATTCATGAAGACGATATGATTTCCTGCTTGATGTGAATTTACGAGATTAATATTCTAATTAACATTTAGAAATTGCATATAACTATAAAGTGATTTGAATAGTTCAAATATTAGCCAAATGGAACATATGTTAGAAAAATATGTTAATTGTAGTTCAAAGAAAAAATGTGATGCGTCCTAAATCTAAACTTGAACAGATTCAGGTCAAGCAGTCCGTTGGATTCCGATCTCCGTTCGCTGAGCTTTGGATCCTACACACCACAATTTCAAACAAGAGATTAGGTAACGGCGAGATTTGATCCCACCAAAAATATTCTGACGTTTAAGTCAGTAATCAGTCTTCTAAAATTATAAGGTAAATGTAAATGATGCAGAAATGAATGCAGAAGAGTGTTTGTTAAGTAGGATAGTGCACTCGTAGAGAGAGTGGCTTGGTTGCTACGGTTTGTGAGGAGTAGATTTTCTAAGTACTGAGTTCACTAGGAACTAATAGGAGAGATAGTGTATGTGTTGGTATGCTCAAGTATATGAGAGCTTTTGAGAGCTTTGTATTTGCTTAAGAGCTTTTGTAGGTAAGAGAATATGTGACTGAAAGCGTCAGCTTCCATTGTCTTTTATAACTATGGCCACGAGATGCCTTCCTTATGCAGAGGGGTTGGATGTCCGCGCTTTATTGGGGGTCGTTGCCTTTTCTGCTTAAGCGTGAGCGCCTTTCTGGCTGTAATGGTCAATGGGACTGATCTCCTTCCTTCTATATTTTGTAACCATTATGATTTCTAGCAGACCGCGTGTAGATTTTGATGCCTTCCTTCCAGTATGTACTTTGATTCTGGAGGTGACCGTTACAGTGAATCTTGCCTTCTTTGGAGATACGAGAAATTAGGACAGACGATCGTTGTGACTCGAAGATGGAAACATGAGCCAATTTGGACATGGGTCGCGTGCGTCCTAGGTCGTGGCCAGTCTACAGGCCACTTCTCCAATTAATGGAAGCGTTGACCATCATGGGCTATAATGGGCTATCCTGATCATGGGCCTCTGCCGGCCAACTTGCCATTCGTCCGGTCAATCGTAACGTTGACCATTTAAGCAGAAATGAGCCATTAAGGATTTGGACCGTTACTAGCATCTCCATCACTGGCCCCCCATGCTGGTGATCTGGAACTCTGAACTCCAGCATGTTCATGATGGGATATGTCTGGCTGGATAACTTGTCTGAGACAGCTTGACGAGTAAACTAGTAGTTACTCTTGCTCTGTTCACTGCGTTGTCCGTGATTGTTGACCGTAACGCCAAAATCTAAAGAACAAAATTAGAGAAAATGTCGACTAAATTTGTTGGCCGTCTTAGTTTGAATCCGGAGAACTAACTGAAGGAAAACGTTGACTGGATTCGTTAACCATCCTGGTAAGAATCTGGAGAACTGAGCAGAAAGCGGAGTATTGATCGGATTCGTTGATCCTACTGGTATGAATCCGAAAAACTGAGCAAACCGTCCTGGTAAGAATCCAAAGAACTGAGCAAGAAGTGGAGCGTTGATCGAATTCGTTAACCGTACTTATAAGAATCCGGAGAACTCTGCAGAAATAGGAGCATTGACCAGATTCGTTGACCGTCCTAGTAAAAATTCGGAGAATTGGTGGGGACTGAATCGATGCGCCATCATGCCGTTGGACTGTCAGTCGAAAAGTTTACCACGCGTCAACATGTAGTGAATTTGCGATCCCAATAATTAATTCACGAGAATATCTGATTCGACTACGCCCTCTCCGAAAGTGACACGTGTCTGTAATGATGGGTGCACCTTTCTGATGCGCTGCCTTTCTCTAACGGCTGCGTGCCTTTATAAAATCTGTTTATTCGTTCAGATTTTTCACGCTTTTCTTCTCTGGAAATTCTAAATCTTTCCTACTCTTCTTGCTCCTGTTTCCATGGCTCTTTCTGTTCTAGAGATTGCCTCTGTGATTTCTACCGGTGAGGTGAGAGAACTATATGTTGAGTTCAACATCCCATGGGAGATCATATTTTTTATGTCCATGGAGCAAGACAGAACCTGCTTTCCTCCTGATGGCTACATTATTGTGTACGAGGCTCAGTTGATTAGTGGGCTTCGTATCCCTGTCCCATATGAGCTACTTTACATTTTTATGGTTCTTAGGGTTCGTATTGCACGGCCCCATGCCAATGT
>JAOVVI020009147.1:0-13789 GCA_028571085.2 Nepenthes alata
TTATTTAGACATTTTATTGATGAGGCGAAAGAAATTTTATATAATAGGATACAGAGTGATTGATTATTGAAAAAAAATACCTTTTAAGAAATAGATTGAAAAAGTAGAATAATATTATAAATATAGACAAATTATATTAATCAATAAATAAATTTAATGTGACCAGTAGTATTGGGGCCCATAAAATACGGCCCAAAAGAAAGGCCCAAAGACGCACTCACAGACCAAGAAAACATGCTAGCCCAAGAAGCGACAAAAGTCTGAGAAGCTCATTTAACCAAAATGAGCTCGATGACACTACAAGGGGTTGACGTCATCAAGGAAATCCAAGATCTGAGGACTAGGAAAAGGACCAGATGACTTTCTAACAGATAAGGATAACCTTAGCGTCTCCGCATAAGAAGCCAAAATGACCAAGTATGTCAACTCAAATGGTACACTGTGACCAAGAAGTCCGAGGACATCAGACGTTCCTTCAGGCCTCAAGTTAATTCGGGAGGTCCGAAAAGATCCGAGGACTCTCCACAATGAACCAAAGATCCTCCAATCATTAAGAAAGCATTTAACATGCGAAAACTGTCTCCCTCAACGAGTCCGCATACTCACAAAGGGACAAGGCACGCCGCTTAAAGACGATGACCATTTGATACACGGCCGCAAGCGCCAGCTAAGCAACTTCGTCATTACCAAGAAGCACGCGCCATCATGAAAAATTTAAACGGCTACTGACACGCTGTATCTGCAGAGCTGGCGTCCCTGGCATACCATATTCGCAGGACAGGTGCCGCATCCACCCAGCTAGTGACAGGTGTCATTGACACGCCGCACCAGCAAGGCCGATGGCAGGCGCCCCTGACACGCCAGTGCCACGTGTCTTTTCCCAACGGTATAAATTTTTTTCATAAATACCTCTTTTAGGCAACAAAGAGGGGTTCCAAATAAAAGGAGATAGCTTTCTACGTAGGAAGACTAGGAAGAGAAAGGAAAGATACTCCCAGAAACTTATATTTTGTAATACTTCTACCCATAGAGAAATATTTTTAAAGGCTCTGAGCCTCGTGATTTTTTCTTCCTCACTCAAGGGGAGATTTTTCACGTAAATTCCGGTGTTCTTCTCTCCCTCTCTACATCTTTATACTCTCAAATATTTGTATTGAATCGGACCCTGAAATTTGTAACGCAACAAGTAGAAATATTTTTGAGAAGAATTAATAAAAATTTTCTTTTCATTTGTTATAAATTTATATCAAGAAGTTGTTTTATTTGTATTTTTTAGTGACTAAATAATAGATTATATAATAAATTAATTTTTATAAATATATATGTACTTTTAATAATAAGAGATTATTTTTATAATTTAATTTTTTTGTAGAAAATAAACAAAATAAAAAACGACAACCAAAAAATAAAAAATGACCATTGCACACGCAAGCGAGAATCTAATCAAGAGTGAAGAAGGGGGAGGGGCATCGCTCTGCGCTCTTTTAAACAAGTTGAGGGGCCATGGGTTTTGAGATTATTTTTTTATATTTTAATTATTTATTGTAAAATAAATACTTATAATATAATAATTAATTTTTTATATTTTAAAAATTAATTAAATAATAATTATTTATTTAAATATTAATAATTTATTTTAGGAGAAAAATGATCGGAGAGAGAGGGTGCTCCCCGATCGTTAAGGGGTCACGGGCATCATTTTGACAAGCACGTTAAGACCATCTTTTTATTTTTCCCAAAATTGCCCCATCAATCAAGCCAACTTGTTATATATCTAACTCCATTACCACGTATTTATATATTATCAAATCATTATTAAAGTATATTTGCTTCTAATCCAGAGGGCCCCACCTCATTTAATTATTGTTAACCAAGTCATGGATTCCATGGTGCTTGGC
This sequence comes from Nepenthes alata, assembly GCA_028571085.2. Lineage (NCBI taxonomy): Eukaryota > Viridiplantae > Streptophyta > Magnoliopsida > Caryophyllales > Nepenthaceae > Nepenthes > Nepenthes alata. The sequence continues at coordinate 1,899 of JAOVVI020009147.1, forward strand.
ATGCTAATCAACCTAAAAGAAAGAGATTAGTTTTAAATTAATAATGCGTCGTACATCGCGACAACAAACAGGCGGGTGGCTGATTAAATTAAATGCATCAATAAACTATAGATATTATATGATAATAGTCACTTGTCTCGGTTTTATGCAATAATAACTATTGATGCATACATACAATTTAAAATATAATTTTAATAAATTTGAATCAAATTATTTAATATTTTTATCCAAATTTTATACATCATAACATTAAATAGGCTTTTTAAATAAATAAAAACTCACTTTTTAATATATTATTTGACGTTCAAATCAGTAAACTTTTAAAATTTTTGAATACATGAGAGACTTAGAGTTGAGAGAGAGAAAAAAAGATGAATGACTTGACTCGATATTTTATAAAAAGCAAGTGCATTATGAGCCCTTATATTTTGATAATGAAGATGACTAAAGGTGACTAACGTCTAAAAAGCCAAAATTGATGAGCAGATAATTTAGTAGGTTCCGAGACCATTGCTTGAGCTAATTATAGGGCATACAAATTGTTCAACTAAATTAACTGTTTAGTTATATTAATTGATTGGCTTATAATTTAATTATACAGCTATTTAGACATGTAATTCAATTCGCCTAATAATTGCCTGACAATTTGATCATCTGTTTAATATTGATTTATTCTGATTAGAATTGGGCCAATGCTGGATTCTGTATTTTTTAAGCTTGATTCTAACGGGCCATTAAATATTTTTTCCTTTTTGAACTTATAAGATTGCTGTGCTAATTATTCGGATCAGTTCAATTTAGTTAACGCCATACCTAATAAATATTATTAGGTTTACATTACATGTGCCCTTTGCTAGTCTTAGGCCTCATTGAGGCCATCCATATAGGACCGGTTATGATCTTTTCATAAATGGATCTTTTCTGTCATCCTAAACATTAAGATTAGGTAATAGAAAATATAAGATTGAGATTTATTTTATAATTTAGTAATCTATTCTAATCTCAATCCTTTATATTTTGTAACTCAATATTAGCATTTATAATGATAAGAGAATTTTATTTATAAGTTGACTGTAACAACTTCAATCGATATATCATTAATACATCCTCATCTCTCAGTGTCAAGAGTCTACTAAGAGTTAAAAACAAAAGACATAGTACTAGATTGAAGAAATTTCTAATTTACAATATATATATATTTTTTTTCTTTATTTTTATAAGAAAATTTTTTTTGAAAAATATGTTAAATAATATATTATTTTGTTGTTATGGTTCAGTTGTATAGTTTAGATAAAAGAATTTCGTTTATATTTTTAAGTACTGAAGTTTAATAGATCATATTCGTCACGTCAGATAACTTATATATCTTGATCAAATATGGTTTATGGCTTATATTATATTGGCTGGTCATATTTATAAACTATACGACGTCATATATAGCCCAATTTATTTAACATCCCTATTTTTAAGGGTGCTATTGCTTCAAACTTCTATATGAAAATGAATATTTCCTACTATTCTATGGATTAATAGTGTCCCTCTACAATATCATGTATTGCTCCTCCACAGTTGAGAAAAAAGGTCTAAGTTAAGGAGCATAGATAGAATTACATTAAAAAAAAAACAAAAGCAGATTATGATGATGTAATATAGTTGGTTGCAAGAGAAATGTGGTCAATGGACAATTGATAAAGCTTTGTTATAAACACATAATTACATAAAATAAATAAGGTTATTTATTTTGGTTAAATAAATTGAAACTGACTCTTTTATTAGCCGTTGAAATAACCTAAAGTTTTCTAGATGATATAAATACAAATAATTACTTATTAAAGAAAAAAAAAAGGATAAAATTAGCTGCCCAACCATCGTTTCTCTTCAAAATTTTGAATTAATTTCAAGTTCCTCGTTTTTTTTTCCATTTAAATGAAAAAATAATAATAAGTTGGACACGTGAGCACGTGCGGTTCAGGAATCGTGAAATTCCATGGCATCCCCCCGTGGCCATGTGCCCCGTTTTAATGATCTCTTGGGCTTTCCCCGCGCTCCCCCACGTGACACCCCTGCTCTTCAGCTATTAGTTTCTCCCAGTCGCCTGCCACCGTGGGCCCTCTTCCTGCTCGTCAGCTTCCCGTTCCCCGCAGGGTTGTCCTCCGGTCTGCGGACTATGAATCACACGGCCTAGTCCTCGCTGCCACCACCACTAGCAACCTACTTGATTTCTGCTACCATATATCTTAAATTATTTAATATTTAACCTTATGAAATTTACCCCTAATAAATTGAATAAATATTATTTTTTATTATTAGAAAACACACTGCCTCGCGTCCTCCAAACTGCCACCAATCCAATGAGCCTATATTCATATAATATGTGTTGGTGACCCACTTTCACCTATGTAGATTTTATTATATCTTCATTTGTCACCGGACCTATTACTTAATTCTATAATTTATGTGGCCCCAAAATTATTTTAAGGCACAGATGCTCTTAGCATCGATGAGGTATAAAAATAATACGAATATCTTAAAGAATATTTATAATTTTTTTATTGCGTATGTCTAAGTCTAAAACTTTTAAATAGTACCTAATGTATGAAATTTTAAATATTATAAACTATGGAAATTGTTAAAGACATTTGGTCTTCTCCTTCCAAGCATATCAATAGGACCAAATTTAATCCTGGTGCAAAATTAGCCCATGTACGTGTATTTATTCTTGTTATACGTATCCTCATCGTCCCAAAAGCTTATTTTATTAGCTTCTCCTCTTATTCGCTCCCACACATCATTCATTAAGTCTGTCATTTTAAGCAACATTCTATCAATTGTAAGTATTTTATCTTAATAATTTAGACAGTTAAATTATAATAAATGTCTAAAATATTTCATATTAGTATAATCTTAGTCATCATTATATAATCTCTATTATTAAAAATATGATAAAAAAAATCATAAAAAATTATGTCATCGTAGATCTGCCAACGTTGAGTTAGTGGGCCAGTCATGATGGAGCCTCGTGCATATCAGATTGGGTTCTAATATAACATTATTACATATATTTTATAGGTCTAAATATTATCACAAAATCGTTAATGTGGGCATGTACAGGTTGTTAAGAAGGCGCGTAAACTTGTTCTAGACATCAAAATCAGACATCCATGTTCACCCATGAAGCATGGACAACGTAAAATATAAAAAATAATAATAATACTAAAGAAGCAAACAATCATATACAAACAAATCATGCATTCCTGCTCACACAACTAGCATAAAACAGGGGAAAATAATACAAAATTGAGACACCAAGACTCAAACACATAAGACATGGTCAAATTATATCGACCATTTTGCATGGAGTTGGGAAAAAAGGCATCAGCACACCAAACTCTAACCAAGCAATTGAGTGACCAAAAGGAATTCAAATTTCTTAGGAAAGCAAATATCTAAATTGTATCATGAGATCCAAAGATATATCGCACCAATTATGAAGACTCACATTAACTCGTACCATTTTCCTTATGCCCAATAGAAATCAGCAACAGAAGAAAGAGAATTAAGTTGAGTCCAGATTTTGTGTAAAAACCAGATTTTAGTTTTTTTTTTTAACCAAATTAAATGTATAATATAGACGTGAGAATGCAACATCCATCATAACCTACACACCCGTAGTATATATAAATATAAAAGAAATGTATATGTGCATTGCCGTACAATTTGAGACTAGGATCATGATGCAGGTACCATTTCTGAAGCTTTTTTCCTCATATTTTATTAAAAAGAAAAGAACTTCCCTTGTGCGTTGTTGTCCATGGTGGTGGCTCCTTTTTGAAGTTGTGACATCTTTCCTGATGGAATAGGAACCAAACCCCATTTTTTAAATCGATCCTATGGCAACCAAGTATAGTAATAAAGAGGGTACATGCGATTAGCACTAAAATAATTAGCAAATGGAGATTAAAGCAGATAGAAGCATGCTTATTGGAATCAAAAGAGCCCAGAGAAGAGGTATTTCTATTTCAACAGGGTAGTGCCAAAAGCAAGAGTCTGTTTGCCTTTTTTTTTTTTTTTTAATTGTTCAAGGAAGTGGGGTGAAAATGACAAGGTTCAAGAAGCGCTTCTTGGCTTAAAGCTTGGATTCTGTCCATCTCAGAATTGGCAATTGTCGAGATTAGACGAGTCTATTTTGATAGGATATAAACCATCAGCTGATATATATAAATAAATAATGGGTCAAGGGCAATATTTTCTAATATTATGATGAAATCGTGATTTGTCGCCGTATACCCCTAATTTATAAAATATCGGCCGATATTTGCCTAGTTTTCAATCTATAACAAAATTATATCTAATATTAATACATATTGTCAATATGACCGATACTGATAATAATGTTTCCATCCGTGTGGTAGGCGACAGTAAATATTCAGATAAAGAACCAGGACTACTCTCCTGGTATCAGCTATCTGAATCCACAGATGAGCCGTGTATCCTCAGCGTGAAAAGACTAGCAGAACAACGCAGAAGGAAAGAGGACAGAAATCGATGCCTTGGAAGTAAAAGAAAATTACCAGCACACTATATTTCCACTGTATCCTGCTACAGTGTCTGTATACTGATTGTCAGTTGGCAATAATGCAGCTCTTGGTAGGAAAATAACTTCAAAAGGATTTATCTGAGACGTTGAAAAAAAATCAAATTAAGAAAACTAAAAAGATAGAAACTATAACTCAAATATTCACCCGATTTGAAGAAAATCAGGTTAATTTCAAATAAGAGTATTTCTGTAGGCGAGTACTCATTTCTGACCCCAATTTTATGGAGCCCGTTCATGAGACAATTCATGAGCCTTTACAACTCTATGACCGGTATCTTTTCTACCAACTACGAACATACATGCCATTAGTGAATTGTGAAACAATGATAAAAAGCTGTCCATGTTTGACGTAATCATCTCAAAAAGCATAGGAGTATTTGCTCAACGGCATCATGAGCTTATCACCATGGTGTAGAACAGAAAAGTCATGGATGATTGTGTGCACTACAACGAACTAATTCAAGAGCAAACCTTTACAAGAATTAAATTGTAAATCAATTCAAGTGTAAACTTTGAACAATCGTATAATGAAGAAACAAAAGTATGCACTCAAAGGAGAAGATTACATGACACAGAGTGATGGCAGTAATACCGTGCCATAAGTGTTTATCAAAGGGCATTGTCTTTTTAAGCAAGACGAGAAGCCCTCGACAACAACACACAACCGTGCATCACGTCAGCATAAGCTGCAGAATAAAGAATAAAAACCTATCAGGGCTCCAAGTCTAAGAGTTTGCTATTAAGCATGTAGGAGAGAGAGGACTTGTCATGCTCGCCATGAGAATTAGACCAACCCAGTACAGAGATGACAGTCAACTGAATATTAGTCTCTCAAACTGTTGCCTGTGGATATGTGTAGGCAAGTGGTATTGCATTATCTCAGCATAAAAACATCCCTAACATCCCAGGTTTCGCTGCTGCTTTGTTTTGTTCAGGAAAAAATGTTGTGACAGCACATATTAGAACCCAACTAGGCCTTTGTTTTGTTCAGGAAAAAATGTTGTGACAGCACATATTACAACCCAACTAGGCCACAACAACAAGAACAACGATATTCTTGCAATTTACACGATTACTTTGCAATCACTAAATAGGTTCTTACATAGGAGGGCATTGGTGCAACTAAATGGTATAACTATTGTCGAGTTATGTTAAAGATATAATTTCAAATTGTAAAAATAACTTTTTATATAATATAAAATAAGACCGTATACAATCGTCCTAAAATAATTCAATCCTTTTACGAACCCTGCGCATAGTAGGAGCATCGTGCACTAGGCTTCTCTTTAGATTTTCACTTACATATGTGGCCTGGGGTGACTGGGTTCAGCTACACTAATGCCCTTTCATAGACGTGTAGTTTAAGAAACATCAGGATGGTAATAGAGGGGGGGAGACGAGCTGTTATGTAAATATCAATATCTTGACATGAATTTTTCTTGAAAAGTTGAGGGAGAAAAAATAAGTTAGGTAAAAGAAGTAAATTGCACAATGTCAATGCCACCAACACAGGTATATAAGTCTTTCATTATTGTTCTCAAACACTCATCTTCCAATCTCTTTAACATTATCCTCTTTGTTAAACAGTGCCACTCCCATGCTCTGATACACATTGAATATTCATTTGGTAGTCGGACACTTGTTCAAACTATGTTAAATCTTTGGGGAATTAATATTGCCAATTTTTGGCTATGCCATTCTCTGACTTAATGGAAATTCCCATATTGCTTAACTTGCAAATAGCTCAAGGAAGAGAATAAAATATGCAATTAAGAGATTCTTATCCTAATCAAGCCCTAACCATCAGATCTACCTGACACTATAATGACCAGAGACTGCCAAATTGAAAGATATTGAATATTGAAACCCTTTACAACAATGAGGACAAGATGAATAGTTACTTAAAATTTAGTGCATACCAGCCAAGAACCATCGTTGGTCACCCCTTATATTTTGCTACAATGTTGATAGCATAATTAGTAGAAGCATCGATAGAACACCTCCCAATCTGGCAAACCTCTTCCAAATGTGCAGGTCCTGCATGGCATGTCTTCTGTTTTGCTCTTTTGAAATCCAAAAAACCTTTCCAGCATTCCCAAAATAGTGTGTAAATAACAGTATCAGTTGGCACTCTTTCCATTTCTGCCAATCAAACTTGTATATAAATTGCATTGAAGATGAATAAATCATTCTAGAATTTAATGAAAGAATAAAATACTCATTTCAATGACTAGTGTGCATAGATAAGTGTTCATACGAAATCATGGCAGTTAGCCATTCGCATTGGAAATGCTTAATTGCGGACTGTATACCAAAGTACTTCTGATTGCTATGGCTTTTGTCCTTGGGCTTTGTAAGTGCAACGGAATATCTTTCCATGTCTTTCCATAAGTAGAAATACACCCTCTTCTTGAGGTCTCTCTTATAAGTTAAAGGATATCTAGCCTAACCTCCCAATAATTTTCCAGTTTCTTGCACAGAAGTCAGACATGATTTCACCATGGAGGAAATACTCAGACATGATATTGCCGTGGCAAAAATGAAACTAACAGATGTAGTTGTAGAAGTTATTGAAATATCCATCCACACTCATTCTCTATTCCTAGAAATAGCCCATGACTGCTGTGACTCAATGCATTAAAGACTCCATGTTCATGACACAAGATGCCAATTTATGAATTTCCTTTCAATCTGAATAAATACAGAAAATTTCTGCATTCATTGCAATAGGTTCATACATGAATCAACAAGCCACTGTCACCTACATTTCTAATAAAACTAAATGGTAAATACCAAATCAAAAATATGAATATCTTGAATTCCACACACCTCCATTGTTGATCATTAAAAGGACTCTCGATTTGTATACATTACATAGTCGTTGAATAGCTGCATATGATTTGAACATAGCCTTTTGAACACGTCACCAGTTCATCTTGGCAGTCCCGAAAAATATCATCAATATTCTCCTCAAAATCCTCCCGAGACTCTCAATTAATAAAATGTTAGGCATTCTGCAATCCTGTAAGTCTCGTAAGTTGCATATTAGTAGAACATTTAGCTTGTTTCCTTGCCAAATGATAAAAGCAATAGTCTTATTATTTATGTGCATCCATATTAATGCTAATATCAAGCTGGGCCTCTATATAATTAATACCCTTTCCATTCTTCTCCATTCCATCTTTGTGCCTATGCTGCTAATGTGTTTTCATTCATGTCATTACACAAAGCTGGCTCTATCTCAGAAAATAGGAATGAGTTCGTAAACGAAAACAGCTGATTGAAAAACAAGTCCACCGAAAAACATTGAAGATGTTTTTTCACCTTTGAAAAAAATCTCGAACTATTTCAAGTAATTTCACCTAACCTTACGAGATCACAATCGCATCGTCGTATGGAACAGACACATTGAAGGTGAAAGGGCAGTTGGGGGCCGGGGGGAGGGAAAAGGGGGAACACAATGCGTCGTCGGTCCACATGTTCGACGTGAGAGAGCAGCGAGTTTTCTGTCACCGGTCGTCGATGTACGTGCAGCAGCCGTTCGACGACCGTCGCCGGCGATAAGAATGCTTTCTTCCTAAGAACGCCGAGACTGCCGTTCGTTGAACCATTTCTTTCAGAATTTTGTGGGTTTGGTCCATTCATCTTGAGCCCCAACCTTATCATTCGAAAAGCCAGGCTTGGTGCACTACGTCCTATAGACATCAGATTTTATTATGACGTTCTCAAATGTTAAACTAGCGTCCTTTTTTATTAATTAATATTAAAATATATTATTATAATATGTGATATTAAAATTAAAATAATATATTAAATTATTTTTCACTTTTGTAATGAATCAATCATTGAAAGAATTAAATATATATATATATATAATATTCAAATGTATAGTATTAAAAACTTATAACTGATCATGAAAATGGAGGCCGCTAATAATAAAATTCAAAAATTTATCAGACTAAGAAGTAAATTATGATGAGATATGAAATTGTTGGGCTTCAATACAAGGGCCCATAAAAGTACGGCCCGAGATCAGAAAGCCTAAAAGGCCACACGACCCAAAAGGACCAAAAGTATAGGAAGGCGTCCGAGAGACCGAGACCACGACAGCAAAAGACTTCCTGAGAATGTTCGATGACAACATCATTCGCGGCCGAGAACGCCAACTCAGCGAATATTCACCGATTTCCAGAAAGCCTGCAGTTGCAGATTGGCATCTCTACAGGGCACGCCTAGTCAGATCACGACTGGCATCTAGGCTCTACGCCACCTAGAACGCTCAAAGCCTGCCAGCCATCCCCTTTTACTGCCACCAATGGGAAGTCGTCGACTAACCCACCGTCCGATGGCCGCCACGTGTCCTTGTCTCAACGGACCATCTCGCCTATAAGTATCCCTTGAAACCTCACTTAAGGGGGGGACGACGAAAAAAGGAGGAAAAATAAAAGAGAAAAATAGAAAACGGTCACTAAGACCACGAAAGAAGAAAATGAGAGAATCTTTGACAAGAAGGTTGAAAAATATTCAGCAAACTTGTACATTGTAAAGACTTCAAACAATAATGAAGCACTTCTAAAGGCCAAGAGCCTCGTGGTTTTTCCTCCTACTTCACGGGGAGGCTTTCCACGTAAAAATCTGTCTTCTCCTTCTCCTCCTAACAACCTCACACAACATCTATCATTTCAAATATTTGTGTTGCCTGAAAGCCACGAATCCGACTGGAACCCGTAGATTCATAACGTAATAGAAATCATAGTTTTGGACGGATCAAGCCAATGAAATATAGGGATGATATTTATTTTCTAAGTTCTTTGACTTGCATAGGTTTACATCGCTCGTAAGGGATTATTGGGATAACAAAATTTGATTTATCTTGTTAAGCATTAAAATTTATTCGGTATATATTCTATATAAATAAAGTTAGATGTTTAAAAATGTTTTCCAAATTCCCATTTTAAATAATAACAAATCTATGATATAAAATTTTGTACTGATTAAAAAATTTGTGATCTTAATATGTATATGTGATTTAAATTATTATATGAATTAGAGAGTCGGCAATACATTTGACTAATCTGAAAAAATGCAGTCAGATCTTTGTAGTTATAAATTCGGATCTTAAATATCATAACAATTCAATGATATGTAAAAATTATACGGAACTTCTTCTCGATACATCATTTAATGTTCAAATTAGTAGTATTTTTTAAAAAATTGAAAGAAATGAAGGGGAATAGAAAAAGGGAAAGAATGTGGAAGTAAGTTAGAAGGATTAGACTTTGATAATTTGATTATTATTGGCCGAAGTATTCCATGCTCCTTTTCTTAATCGGGAGTTTGTCTTTATAATTTCGATGCCAACCAATTTGCTTGTCCAAAGTTGGCGTGGCCGTTGTTTGAAATATTGCATTGTATTAAATACTAACCATTATGTTAATTGTATGATTATTCAACAGCTAATTCTTGACATTTGTTTGGATGCTATTATTTATTTTAATACGATTAATTATCTCTCAATTATATGTGACTATTTATTATGATTAAATATCTTATTATTTTATCGGTTCATTAATTGTCTTGAACTTTCATATTTTTAGTCACCCGATAACTCAACCGATTGGCTAAATCTTTGGCGAGATCGTTATTTAAACCAGTTTTTATTTTGTTAATTAAACCAGATTCATATCAGGTCGAAATATCCTCATTTGGATCATACCAAATACTAACTCCGTATATTTAGATGTTAAATTTAAACTCTAAATATGTTGAAATAGAAAGCTAACTGAGCATGCTTGTCAAGCTAACCGTGGGTTTCTACCAAACCAACTGTGTGTGCTTATTTTGAAAGATTTTCTATAGATGATTTGTAACATTTTGAATATATTCGGTTTTAATATTTTATGAATATAAATTATCTAAATAATTATAACAATTATTTGATTATTTTTAATAATAATTAAATAACAAAAAATATGCTATTGTATATTAATAACTATTTTGAACTTAGAATTTCGTAGTTAGACTAAGAATTTAGGCTTAAATTATTTAGTGGATTGTGTACAATAAACTTTAGTCATAAAGCTTATTTTCGGGATGAAATTGTAATATTCATAAGAAAATAATTTTTTACAACTTGAAAAACTAATTATAAAATAATAAATCAATAAATTTAGATAGTGTATCAATTTGTTAAAAAATATGCAGAAGTTTAGTACTTGGTCATAACAAGTCTGAATTATTTGAATCAATGGATAAGATTTGGATACTTAGACTATTGATTTGAGTTTAAATAAACCAGCGGATTAGGTGGAGTCAATTTAATTATGAATATAACTAATTAAATGAATACAAAATTTTATAATTAAATTTGAACATAGTTAGACTAATAGAAATTGAGATGAAAATTTTATTATGAAGATAATTTGATAAATTAGAAAAAAATTCTTAATTAAAAAATATGCACATATATGTAATATAATAATAATAATAATAATAATAACAATAAAAGAATGAAGAAGGAAAGTAGAAGAGAGAGGGAGGAAAGGTGACCATTCATTGGAGGAGGAAGAAATCGATGTTAAAAATAGAAGCTAAATAACCCCAGATGCAATTTGCCCTCAATTATTTAAGGAAAACAGTGGTATTAAGAGAACAAAGGCCACGCTCCAATCGAAGGGAGAAGAAAATTCTCTTATTTGTGCAAATAAATCCTTTTTTTTCATCTTGTTGATGCTATTATTCTTGCTTGCATGTCGTAATTTGTGGGAATCAGCTAAAATTGGTGATGAAATGAGAAAATGGGAGAATGGAGGCTTAGACTCTGGTGCAGCGAAAGACCGAAGGGGCTTTGCGATTAATTGTTAATGCGTTTCTTGGGCTTTACGATTAACATACGAATTAGATAGTTGGGTCATTTTTTAAAAAAGTTTGAATAGCGACATATCTAATTTTTATAATTTTAAATCAATGTCATGCGCACCATAATAAATTGAATCAAAGATAATAGGTATATGGGATTCGTTTCTTGATATATCTTTCGATATTCAAGTTAATAATTTTTCTTTTTGAACAGAATGATGAGAAAGTAAATACTGAACATGAAAAGAAAATAGGGATGAGTGTGAATTATGAGGACTTTGCTCCACTTAGTGTACTCGAATATTTGAGTGTCTTTTTCTCTTTTTTTAATATCTCTCTTTTCAGTTTGGGAGTAGTTGTATTTATAGTTGAGATCCTTGCCCGTTCAGCTTACTTTTTGAACCTGCTATATTCTTTTGTTGTCTGTGCCTTGAGC
>JAOVVI020009148.1:0-13787 GCA_028571085.2 Nepenthes alata
TATCTATGGCTTTCGGTAAGGAAAAAGGTTTGAGCAATAACAACTCTCGCCTGATATCATCACGAAGCCCAGAAATAAAGCAATTCAAAAGATTCGTGGTAGAGAGCCCAGTGGTACGGGTGGAGAGGGACTCGAACTTTGTCATGTAAGCCGCTACAGTGCTGGCTTGGCAAAGCTTGTAGAGAGCAGCTTCGTGGTTCAAATATGTCGAGGGCCCAAATCGAAGCTCCAAATCTCGGGAGAATTTTTCAAGTCGATAGTTGCTGAGTCGCATGTATCCACTGGTACCATTGAAGAGCCGCACCGGTCATATAGAACGCTGCTATGGTTAGTTTTTGCTCTAGTGGCGTATCATGGTACAGGAAGAACAGATCGATTTAAAAGAGCCATCCGAGCACGTTCTCACCAGGGAAAAAGGGAATCTCCAGTTTAGGTAATCGTAGATGGTTAGTAAGTGGGCTATCTGGTTGTGTCTGTGGTAGGAGATGTAGGGCTTGAGGGGGCTGAGCCACAATTGGAGCTGATGAGGTCGAAATTGAAGGGGGAGTTGGAAGTAGGGGCGGTCGCGAGGGTTGTTTCTCGAGGCGGTTTACGGAATGGAGGAGTTCAGCTAAAGATTTTTGGATGTTGTTGGTGAGGGTGGAGTTGAAAGCTATACCTTCTGCATGTTGTTGGACCATAGCCGCAACATCTTTCAAGTCTTTCGCCAATCCAGTGATGGACTCCTCTAGAGCTTTGTAGCGAATAGTTGTTTACTTTGCCATCTCTCTCTCAACGAGAGCACCAAATGATACGTGTCTTCGAGCCCCTGAAGGCAAGTGAGCAGGAGCCAACTATCTACAGATGGAATGAGGCCTTCTTAAAGTAGCTTTCCTCGTCCCTTTCCTGCACAGATGCCAGTTAACAAGAGAAAGGAAAGAGAGATAAAACACTGAGAGAAGGAGGGAGAGAGAGAGAGAGAGAGAGAGAGAGTGTGTGTGTGTGTGTGTGTGTCAGAGGGATAAGGGATCTGAAGAGCAGAAGAGAGTTCAAGAAGGGAATAATATCCTCATTTACTGTAGCATCCAGTTGCATTATTTACTAACAACTCAACCAAATTCCACTGAGCCAACAATAACGGAAGGGACAGTAGCATAAAACGCTGTAACAGCCAGTATAATAACAGCCAGTATAATAACAGAAGGTAATATAGTGTAGTGTAATAAAATAAGAATAATGTAGTGTAATAAAATTGTAATATAACTAAATATAGTCCTGGAGTCTGTGGGGTGGATGAGTCTGCCAAGCACTTTGTCTGGTAATCTGAGGGACCCGAACCATTTCCCCATCCATATCAATCAGGCCCGTGACACTAGAATTCATCCTTGATGTTCTTAGCTGGATACATACCTCAAAAAAAGCCTACAGAGGAGACGAGACAAAAGGTTAATGGGAGTCCTCATGAATAAGTGAGGGAAACTTAATTTCCCTTGTTTTGATGTGTGAGAGGAGTACAAGGGAAAGTGAAATTAGTGTGAATTACTTACCTTTATACCCTTACGAAGGACATGATACTCAACTAATTTTAAATTAGGTCTGCATTTGCTTCTATGATGTAAAGCTAAGTGTGCATTTAAGAAATGTTCACCCTACCATGAATAATTTCAACCCGTTGCTACAAATTAATTAGATATATGCTAAAACTGTGATCAATTTAACTTAAATTTTGCATAATATAAAATTAATATTAGAATGCAAGTTGAGTATAGAATTGGAAAAAAAATAAAAATGGTAGTAGAATGGAAAATTTTCCCTATGTTTTTATCTTCACACCATAAGCATTCTTGTGATAATAATTATCCCAGAATATGCAAATGCAGATGTGTTCTTTTCCCAATCTTCTTGGTCATTTAACAACACAAATAGTACGTTGCTTGTATTTTCCTGCACTCAGCAGAAAAATAAACAACAAAAAGATCCAAGCAAACGTTCCTGGAACAGGAAAAGATCAAATGGTTCCCATGGTGTGAGTGAGAGGTATTTGATGAGGTGGATGGATATGATATAAGTTATTATGAGACAAAAAGTAATTTTCTTGTTTAAGTTTTTCCTTCTTTTTCATTTATCTCCACTACTATCCATATTGGAGGATAATAGTATTTGGCCCAAAATGATAAATGTAAATCTAATTTACTCTGTATTCCTTCCATTTCCTTTGATTTTCCTCATACAATTTTACAACCAAACAAATGAAATACATTGTACTTCCTTTTAATTCCTTTAATTTCCTTCCACTTCACTCAAAACAAACAGAACAAGTGTATATGCCTCATGGGACAGAACATAATCCAACTGGGGTCCTCCCTATGGATATTATGCAAGCCATTTTTTTGGTAAGTATATTGTGCATGTGATATTAGGTGGCAACATACCTTGTGGTATTTACTTGATTTAGTATTATAGAGGAATATGTTGATGCTTCCATGACTCTGATTCGATGCCTTGTCTGGCACCTGATTCGAGGTATCGGAGTATGTTGATTGGTTGCCTTGATCGGCTAGCTAGTTTGGCAATATAAAACTGATAAAAACTTGTAGCAGGTGCTGCAAAAGATAATGAACCAGTAAAAGTGATAAAACTTGAAGTAGGTGCTGCAAAAGATGATGAACACACAAATGTTCTGACCGATTCATCGGAGGAGCTGTAAAGCTGCAGGTCATTGTGTGTCGGAAATTGAGAGACTTTTGGATTGAAGATAGGGTGGAAAGCAGTCTATAATGATGACTATGTAGTGACTGCTGTCCGTTGAAGAGGACTCAGATCCACCTGTGACTAAGGGTAAGGCTAGTCTCAGTCTAGCTGAGTTATTGAGGCTGAATAAGTGTAGTTTGAGTTTTAGGCTGATTGACTGAGATCAGGTCAGCAAGCTTGAGTTGCTGAGGTCATGTTCGCGGTTTTGACAGGAGGTTATTCTTTGGGCTTTGGCCCAGAGGGCAGTCAGGTCTGCATCTGACATGTGATCTTGGGCCCACCTGATGAAGGGTTTTTGACTGAACCCTTCAAATCTGGCTGTCTCGAGAGATTGGAATGTGAAATAAATTGTGACTGCCTACTTTCTATGCAATAAATGTAAAATTTTGATTCATGTTTCCTTTCAATGATTGAAAAGTGATTCTGAAGCTTTCTTTATTTTTTCTGCTCTCCTCAAACAACTGAAAAAAGCATGCCTGTTAAGGCTTCTCCCTCACCTTACAAGAGAATCCATCTCAAGCAAAAAGTTAATATTTTGCATATCTAAATCAGGCACTCAATGGCCAGCATAACATAAGTTAACTCCCAAATCCACTTGTGTATGGGCAATGAAGAGAAGGTGATTCAACAGTCGTACACCTCTATTGCCAAGAAAACTGAAGTTTTACCCCTCCTTTGCAAATTGTCAAGAATCAAGATACATTATGTACAAGCCCAACACAAGCAGAGGACATCCTTAATTTGTCTTGATTTTCCAAACCACTTCATGGGAAACAATCATCCCAAAACATTATCACATCAGAATAAAGCATCAAAAAAGATATTAATCGGAAATGTTGCCAAAGGAAGGCTCCACTTGTCAGTCCATTTCCTTTAGTTTTTAATGTTATATGAAGCTTGTGAAAGGTGAATTTCCATGTCCGCTTCCCAATTTTTGTGAATTAATCATGTTGTGGATGTCTATTTATATTTTTTGTACCACTTACGTCATTATCTGTGAGCCTGGTTATCAGGTTTTGCAACCACATGTCAGGCGTGTGGATGAAGGATTCAGTGAAGCACGTGTTCTTGCAGAAGTGTCCTTATTGCCTGACAAAGTCCGTGTTTCAACTGGTAGACGTGCTGTTGCAATGGCAACAGGTGTTGTTGATCGGACTTACAAAGCGGGACAACCATTGAAGCAGGTCCTGGTGGTTGTCACATCTGGTTGGTCTGTTATGTGTTTTGATCACAATCTGAAAAAGCTGTGGGAAGTGAATTTGCAGGTTTGTGTAAATGTTCTCTATCAAAATCTCTGCTTTAGTTTGTTTCTCATGAACCATCATTTTCTAAATCCGCATGGCTGAATGGACATACCACAGGAAGATTTTCCACATAATGCTCACCACAGAGAGGTTGCTATTTCTATAAGCAATTACACCATAAAGCATGGAGATACAGGATTAATAATAGTTGGTGGAAGGATGGAGATGCAGCCACATGTATGTATGTTTTGTTTATTCAGTCTTTTGCAATGACTCTACTGCCTGTTAGCTTATTGCAACTTCTGCATTTGTCATTTCTTTGAATCATCAATTGGTATTTGTCAATTGAACTAGACGTGTTCTTCTACATTGCTGCATTGTATTTTTTTTATTGATTTTTCAAACCAAGTTTATCTGGATTGTGGATCATTAAGGTACGAAGAATAGAATTGCGAATGCAGTGCATAACTAAGCATAGAAAGCAATGTGTTTGTGCAGTCTTCTTTTATTCTGTGAAATTTTAGAACACAGGATGTCATGATATTCTCAGGACTGAAATCTAGGAAACTTGCTATTTTCATTTTTTCCCCTTTCCTTATTGAGTTAGCTTATCAGCCTACCATTCACTGCTGTCTATTAGGAATTTGTACAAATGGGTGAAGTCATTGTATGTTTCCTGTAGAATTGATCCCATCATGGGATTCATTAAGCCATTTTGAATCCAAAAATAGCATTAAAAATCCCCAAATCTAGAAAAAAATCTGAGGCTACAACTGTTATCATCTTAATTTTCATATGTTTCCTGTAGAATTGATCCCATCATGGGATTCATTAAGCCGTTTTGAATCAAAAAATAGCATCAAAAATCCCCAAATCTGGAAAAAAATCTGAGGCTACAACTGTTATCATCTTAATTTTCATATGTTTTCGGTGTTCCATAATTCACACTAAGTGAATGTAGTCAGAGTTCCTAGGAGCATAGGAATTATGGTATTCTGATCATAACTACTTAATTGCAGCGTTATCACTCAGCGTATAGTCAAGATACCACAATCTTCCATCTTATTTCCTTCCCAGTCTCGTTAGTTTGATAATTTTTAAATTTCTTGACTTCTGCTCATGAAACAGATATTTGTTTGGCAACTAACATCCATGAAACTGATAAATTTGGACACTCTTAGGATTGAATAAAAAGGGCATATTATGAAAGTGGGAAGAAGTGCAAGTATTAGAATTATTTTAAGGGGTTTACATGTTTCTGATGCAAGCATTTGTTCTTCACTGTTCACCTTGGCTGATGCTTGAATGTCATGTTTTTTCTGCAGTATTTTTTACTTTATTCCCAACTTTTGAGGAGTTTACTTACTAATGTTTGAATATTTGAATCAGATCTGGTCAACCGTTGGTACCTATTTCATTGTCCTTTTATTTTTTCTCTCTCTTTTTTCCCCCCTGGGGGAACAGTGGGTGATGAGCTGTGAGAAAACGGTATTTAGGTCCTCGAATACCTAAAGATAGGTGAATATGTGTTTGTCGTAAAAATTACAATTTAATTTTTGTAACTTTACTACACGCAAGGAAATCACTTATTTATGATGTTGAAATTAATCATCATTATTCTCATACTTCTATTATAAATAAAATGCAAAAAATAGAGAGAACATAATATTTTGGTGACGAAGGAAAAATTCAGGAACAATTTGTTCACAGAGAAAAATCCTTCAGATTTTGAGTCACTAACGGAAAATCCATTATATAAGAAGAGTTAACTTATAAACCAATAAAAAATATATTAGACTATCTAGTTGCTAGTCCTAGGCATGTGATTATCTAAGGCTCTCATTAGATTTATAGATCTGCAACTATCCAGTTGTTGTGTCCGATGACTTTGATTGTTGTACGGATAAAAAGAATTATCCGACGAGTATTATGTTGACTCCGGCCTCCATACGTCTTTAATTAAATCCTGTGAAATCACAAAATAACGGTTAAAGGATTGGCGGGGTTCACTTCCCGCTCTCACAAATCCAATTTGAGTACCACGGAGAAAAGCTACCTGGATAAACAAGACAGGGATCGCCCGCGGAATTGCGTTATCGGAGCCGAGCCAGGAATAGCTGTTAGTGGACACCCACTACTTTTCACCGGTTAGAGAGGCCTTCTTTAATACATTAAGAAAAGATGTTCACAGGGCCAGAAAGACTCAGCTGCTTCGCGTATTACGAAAGTCGTATTGCCCTAAGGGGGCATGCTGCAAGAGCTTAGGTAAGTGGTAAGCTTATGAGGCGTGCCCGAAGGGCAGCGGCAGCAGTGTGGTTCCAGGTGCTGTCTCTAGATTGAGGCCTCTCCAGCGGAGCTGGGCGCCGAGGCCCTGGATGCGCTAGCGATCGGCACATAGGGGAGTGGTTGCCCGGGTTCTCGGTCAGGTATCCTGCACCTTGCGTTCATGATATATATCCTCCGACGCTTAAATTAGTATTTTTCTTAAATAAAATGAAAGATAAAGGATGCAAAATGTATATTTATGTATGAGGGATTGCACTCTTAAAGTAGTGTCTTAGATTAAGAGAGAGAGAGTACACTTTTGGTGTCTTTTTAGTATTTGTATACTTTGTCTGAGGTTGGAGAGGACGGGTTTTTATAGAAAATGGGCGACGGTTAACCGTTAGGAAAACTAACAAACGTTTTATCTTTATCCCGATAGCTGTTTTAACTAACGTTCGATGTTGTTAGTTGGGGAACCGTCTGGGCCGTCAAACTGGCCTCAGTCATATTTTTCGAAAAGGGCCGCGCGGGCGCTTTGGGCCGTTGAGCTTTGTCCTTCACCCTGAAGTTGTATTGGGCCGACTTCTTTGGGTCGTTGGACATAATACCCAACACCAGTCTTCCTTTGGTTTCTCTCAGTGAATTTTCAATTAATTAAACTCTTTCTTCCAAAGCACACCTCAACTCTCATGAGCTACACACTGGAACCTGTAGATTTTTAGCTAATCAATTAAAGTTTTATTTCATATTTTGTAAGAGATCTCACAATGACATGGTATTCATCTTATTAGAAGAGGATCTCTCCAAAAGGAATTGCTCACTCAATTTTTGGTATTTGATGCTCAAAGATTTCAAACTTCACTCTCACTCCCTTTCACCGATTGCTGTTCTATGTTTATCATTTGAAAGAAGCATAGGAGTTTATAAAATTAAAAACCCTGATTAAAGTAGTTTGGTGGTGATACAGATATTAGTGATGCAAATTTGATTTGATTATTTTCATAGTAGATTTGATTTTATTTCCATAGTAGATTTGATTATTAATTAGTATAGATTTGATTTGATTTTTAATTTAGTAGATATTTGATTTTTATTTCCAATTAGGAGTTATTTTATTATGATTTGATTTTTATTTTTCAGTTGATTTTATTTTTCAATTAAGAGTTATTTGATTGTGATTTTATTTTCAAATATTCTAGACATAGAGTTCTCTATATAAGAACCCTACCTATATTGTGTGAATCTGTATTGATTAATTGAATATAATTTGATTGATTGTAATCTTTCTCTTCTCTCTTGGTCTTTACTCTCTCACTCTCCCCTAGTTTGTCCTTTTCCTCCCCCTAGTTCTCCGTCTGTTCTCCCTGTCCTCTGATTTCTCTTTCCCTTCCCCTTCCCCTTCCTTTCCTTACATCAAATTTGGTATCAGAGCCTAATCTTGTACAACCAAACACCATTAGTGTCATCGCTAACTCCTCCGGTCCACAACCTTTCACCCTGTCACCACCTCTAGCAACGGTCTCGTCCCCGTGACTCCTACCACCACACCGCCGCCGCAAATAGTTTAGCCCCTCTTCCGGCTAGTAAGGTCTCAGCAATTCTGCCTTCTCCTCATATTGCCAAAAAAAAAAAAAGTGTGATTTTGTAGGAGTACCATCTCTGTCAACGAGGAAAAAAATGTGCCAAAAAAAAAAGAGAGAGCAAAGAGGCAGAAAGTATGACGCAGCCATTGTAGTAGAACAGAGTAATTGCATCCAGAGGCCGGAGAACCATACTCATCGAAGGCATCCCCCACGCCGCCGCTAACTACCATGGCCACCACTACTCCAGTCGCCACCAAGTCAAAATACACCCAAACAACCAGCCAAACTATCCGAAGCCCTAATCGCCCATTCACCGTAAACCCTAATCGACCACCACCTAGCGACCAGACTCTACCGCCATCAACGAAACAAACCCTACCCACACGCTTGAGCCATGATCGACCCAAACCCTAGCCGCCACATCCCTCCTTATTCAAAGAGACAACAACAAAAAAATAAATAAAAATAAAAAAAAGGTGTAGAGAGAGAAGCCTAAATCGAGTTGTGCCGAGTCTTTGCCGTCATCCTCTTTGCCTTTCACCTTGTCATCTATGCTTCATCATCTTCGTCCTCGTCTTCATCTCCTTCGTCTGCGGTCATCATCTCACCTTCATCGCCATTGTTGTTGCCGTTGTCACTGTCGCCGTCTCCGTCGTCTTCATTGCCGTCTCCGTTGCTGTAGCCGAACCAAGCAAGTGCCGCCATCACTGCCTGAAAAGGGAGGGCACACGCTAAGCAGTCGTGTCTGTGGGCTTGAAGCCCCTAATATAAAAAAAACAAAAAACAAAAACAAAAGAGAAAAAAGAAAAAAAAGAGTGGCGAAACCGTAGGGCCAAAAAAAAAATAGATGAAAAAGAAAAAAAGGAAAAAAAATAAAACGAAAAAAAAGCAGACAAACCCCAGACAGTAGGAGATTCTCATCACAACACAGTTTCATACAAGCGTGTCAGATTACCTCCAGGTGCGTTCGTTCCATTTTATCTTAGGTAGCATATTTTTGTTTATTTTTAATAATATTTAGTTTTATCTACGTGTGCCGTTTTACTGATAATAAAACACAAACACACACACCCAAAATCTTCCTTCATTTGACATCCCATGACTACCTTCATAGTGGTTACAATCGCATTATAATTAATTCTTGCTTTATTATTTTAATATATAAGCAATACTTGTTTGCATGATCTGAACTATACGAAATCTCCAAAAAAAAATACCTTAGATTACATCAATTGTTTATTGATCTCAATCTTGTTAGTCGTGTTAGTATTGCACGCACTTGCGAAGTGGTCACATTATTTCTCATAACACCTCTAACCTAATTATGGACTCTAACTAATTTGAAACTCTGTGTCAACAATTAGCCAAATTAGCCTTCCACCAACAACAATTGCAAGACTATATGATGGCCATTTAAAATGACCTGGCTACTACTCGTCAAATAAATTTGGATCTCGCAAATTGAGTTGCCACTTTAGAAATAGGGCTTCACTCATCGGATGCTGACAACTCTGACGCATCCTATAATAAGACTCACCGACGATGACAAGATAGTCGATCCCCTTGTAGACGCAATTACAGACCTTGACACTATGATCAAGAGTAGGACCTGGATGACCACCATTTTAAAAACATCAAACTGGATGCCCCTACTTTTGACGGCTGCTTGGACCATCGAGTTTTTGCTTAATGGGTCCGATATATTGATCGTTTCTTTGAATGGTATGTCGTGTAACAAGATAGGAGAGTTCAGTTTGCTAGTCTCAAAATGAGCAAAAAATGATCAATTATTTTGGAAAAGTGTTGAGGGCCTCCTTGTTAGGCAGCCCCTGTCAGGAGTTGGGCTGAAATGAAATGACGTCTTCAAGATAAATATTTACCCCACTCCTATAGTAGCAACTTACTCTATTGATGGAATGCCCTTCGATAGGGTAATCGATTTATAACTGAGTATGTGACTTAATTTGATAATTGTTGGATGAAATGTCACATCATTGAGGATGAGGCAATGACGTTGAGTAGGTTCCAGTAAGGACTACACGAAGATTTTAAGAGGGAACTTGTCCTCCGGAGAGTTACGACTTTTAAAAATGCGTATAATTTAGTCCGAGATTTTGAATTAGTTATCAGGATACCGTATTGTTAATTCACATTTTATACTCCCACTACCAATCCCAAGTTTGTCTTAGGACCCCCTCTGTCCACTAATTCCCATGGAAAGGAGGCCCGAGGAAAGGGTGTTGAAATCTTGAGAAGAAATTCTTAGTTATAGTGCTTCAATTGTAAAGGTTTTGGACATATTTCTTTCAAATGTCTAAGTAAAACCTTATTAATTGACAGGCAAGACGAAATAAACGAGGAACCCCTTGAAGAGTAAATATATGAACCCAAGTTAGAGGAGTTTGATGACTTAGATGGTAATGACATGTATATATTTGTAGGCTGAACCAACACTATCTCTTTTAGCCTCAACTCTCGTTCTTCCTACTGTGATAAACCATTTCTGGGCGTTGTATGATACATCTTGACACAATCCAAAGAGGTTAATGATTGGCGCTATTACGCTATCTTTCACACTTACATTAAGGTGAATGAAGGTTGTTGTGGATAGCGGTAGTTGTATCAATACGGTCTCCACTAACACTTTCTCGTTTTGGGTTAAAAGTGGTCTCACTCCCTAATCTATACAGTGTCTCTTGGATTGACATAT
This sequence comes from Nepenthes alata, assembly GCA_028571085.2. Taxonomy (NCBI): domain Eukaryota; kingdom Viridiplantae; phylum Streptophyta; class Magnoliopsida; order Caryophyllales; family Nepenthaceae; genus Nepenthes; species Nepenthes alata. The sequence goes on from JAOVVI020009148.1 coordinate 10,533, forward strand.
CTACATCCGTTAAAGACTATTGTCTTGTACCAATTCAATTTTTAGAGTATAAAGATCACATTTGGTATGACGTTATATCAATGGACGTGGGTCATGTCATTCTCGAGCGCCCTTAGCTCTACGACTTGGATGTGACAATTCAAGGTCGTTCTAATTCCTGCTCCTTTGTTTACAAGGGAAAGAAGATTCGCCTCTATCTCCTACATGCAAAACCGATGACTTTCAACAAAGAAAGGACTGTGGTAGTGACGAAAGGATTATATATCATTAGTCCCTCAACATTTGAATAGGTAGCTATCAGTGAGTTTGTTGTGTTTGTCGTTATCATTCTCAAAGTTCTTCCAAACTTTTCCGTTTTGATTCCTAATGAGGCCCGTTAACTTCTCCAAAATTTTCAAGATGACTTCCCCGATGATCTCCCTAATCACTTACCACCTTTATGTGACATTTAACATGCTATTGATTTCATTTCAGGTGCATCCCTCCCAAACCTTTCTCACTATAGGATAAACCCTTCGAAGCATGCTGAACTCCAGCAATAAGTTGAGAAATTCCTTCGCAAAGGATTTGTTCGAGAAAATATGATTCCATGTGTGGTATCCGCTCTTTTAACAATTAAGAAGGATAGATCATGGAGGATGTGTGTGGATAGTAGAGCTATCAATAAAATTACCATGAAATATCGTTTTTTCATCCCTAGACTTGATGACATTATTAGATATGATGCTTGGTGTCACAATCTTTTTCAAGATAGATTTAAAGAGTGGTTATCATCAAATCAGAATTCGCCCACGAGATGAGTGAAAAACAGCTTTCAAGACGAAGGATGGCTTTTATGAATGGTTAGTCATACCTTTTGGACTATCCAATGCACCAAGTATTTTTATGAGGGTCATGACCCAAGCCTTACGGTCTTTCATGGGCCAGTTCCTAGTGGCTTATTTTGACGACATCTTTATATATAGTACGAACAAGAAATAACATTTAGATCATCTCACACAGGTTTGCCTCATTCTTAGAAAAAAAAATGCTTCTTTGCTAATCTTAAAAAATATTCCTTCTTTTCGGATAAAGTAGCTTTCTTGGGCTTTATTGTCTCTTCTAATGGAGTTTCTGCTAACCTTTTAAATGTTCAAGCAATCATAAATTGGCCCGAACTTATCATGTGACTCTCTGATTTTTCCAAAGTGTTTGAAGTGGAGTGTGTTGCCTCAGGTGTAGGAATAGGAGGAGTTCTTAGTCAGGAACACTATCCGATTACTTACTCTAGCGAAAAGTTAAATGATGCTAAGTTGCGATATTCTAGTTATGATAAGGTGCTGTCTGCCGTTGTACAGATCTTACGTTATTAGCGCCATTACTTGTTACCTCTGGAGTTTGTCCTCTATTCTGATCATAAAGTTCTTTGATTTATTAGCTCTCAGAAGAAATTGAATTATAGGCGTGGTTGATGGATTGAATATGTTCAAGCCTATTCTTTTATCTTGAAACATAAGAAGAGAGTCGAGAATCAAGTGGCCGATGCCTTGAGTCGTCGTTTGTCCTTATTATTTGCGGTTTAAATTAAAATTGTTGGTTTTGAAAGACTTAAAGAAGAGTACGAGTTATGCCTTGATTTTAGCAAAATCTTTCTAGCTTTACAATGTAGGCACTTAGGCACCACAGAAGGTTTTCGTATTCAGGATGAGTATTTATTCTGGATTAATAAATTTTGTATCCCTAAAACATTTGTTCGAGAATTCATAGTCTGGGGGTTCATGTTGGTGCTCTATCTGGCCATTTTGGACGTGATAAAACAACAGAGAAGGTTGAACGATAATTTTTTTGGCCTAATTTAAAGAAAAATGGGGTCAAAATTGTCAGTATTTGTTGAACATGTCAATTAGCAAAACACAAAAAGCAAAATACTAGCCTTTTTACCCCTCTACCAGTACCTAATGGTCCCTGGCAGGACGTAAGGATGGACTTTATTAGGGCTCCTACATACCTCTGAGCAACATAATTCCCATCTTTGTTGTTGTGGACCATTTTTCTAAAATGGCCCACTTCATTCCCTGTCGTAAGATTGCTGATACTTTTCGAATTGCCTGACTTTATTTTGCTGAGATTGTCAAGTTATATGGTCTTTTTATGACTATTGTTTCTGATAGGGATGTTCGTTTTACCAATCATTTTTGAAAGACCCTATGGCACATGGTTGGTACCAAATTAAAGTTTTCTACTCCCTATCACACCCTCAAACAAATAGTCAAACTAAAGTTGTCAATCGGAGTTTAGATAACCTGTTATTATATTTGGTTCAGGACAATATCCGGAATTGGGACTTAATCCTTCCCATCGTCCAACTTGCATATAATAGCCTTGTCAATAGATTCCTAGGCATGAGTTTATTTGAAGTCGTGTATTGTTACAAACCTCAAAAACCATTGGACCTTGTCCCAGTGTTCCTACATGTTAGTGTGCCTATGACGACCGAAACTCATGTATAACATTTTCAAGTCTTACACATCGAGATCAATAAATAATTGGAGGCAAGTAATGCCTCATATAAACTTTGTGTTAATATGCATAAAAGACACATTGAATTTAATGTAGGAGATTATGTTGTGGTTCAAATCAAGCCAGATGGGCACGTCTCTAAATTGTAGGTTCGTAGTGCTGGCCCCTTTAAAATTTTACAATGGATTGGATCAAATACATATATTATTGATATTCTATTTCATTTTGGTTTTCATCATACTTTCAATGTTGAATATTTAATTACTTATAAAGGTGATTTTTCCCGACCTCTTGATCCGTTTGACACCCCCAAATACGCCACTTGTTGACTGTCCACACACTCCTGCACAACTTTCCTCCTGCACAACTTTCCTCCTGCACACCCTGATAAAATTGATGCTATTTTAGATGAGCAGATTATGTTTCTCAGGGATTGAGCAGTTCAATGCTTTCTTGTCCGTTGGGTTAGCCAACCAAAGTCTGAGAATACTTGGATCTCTTGAAAGACACTACAATAGTGACACCCAAATCTTTTGGAGTTCTATTAGAGTCGGCATGATTGCACCTTTCTAGGCCCAAGTCTATTTTTTCGGGAGATATGGGTCGCTCAATCAGCTTTCGACCCCCACTCACACAAGTCTGTTACCGTTGACGGAAAATTTTACTGCCGCTCAGCTTGTGGTTGGGAAATTGATTATAGAGGTTTTACTCGACGGGGTTGAGTCCCAACCCCCCGGGGAGGATTGATACAAACAT
>JAOVVI020009149.1:0-13786 GCA_028571085.2 Nepenthes alata
CATGATGTCCTTAGCCGGCACACTATGACTCCCAGTAGTACAGGCATATGCCAAGTAAGCTTTACACCCACTTCTCATTAAATGCTTAGCATGTAAAGTAGAGATCAACATAGGTACCCCCTTTTTCTTAATTCCTTGAAAGAAAAAGGGTTCCCAACCGGAAATATTAAAACAAACCCTTTTCAAAAAATAGTCAATATTGGCATGGTATTTGACCAGCCAGTCCATCCCGAGAATCACATTGAAATCACCCATGTTCAACAACACCAAGTCCACAACCAAATGGTTCCCATTCACCTCGATTATGCATCCTGGATACATAACATCCGTAACCACAGGGTATCTAGTGGGAGTACACACAGACAGTCCACAATCCATAATACACGGGACAGGTACAGTACAGCATGCAAATCACAGGGAAACAAAGGAATGGGTAGACCCTGAGTCAAATAATATGGACGCAGAAACTCCACAAATAGAGAGGGTACCTTCCACGACATTCGGAGATGCCTCCGGATCCTGAATAGCCACTGCGAAAGCCTTTACCGAGACAGTAGGCTTCTTTCCATCTAGTCTCGAAAGCAATGGACAGCCCCTGTACAGTTGGCCCTCTTGCCCACAATTAAAACATGCTCCCGACAACTTACGACATGCTTGTCCTGGATGTTTCCTCCCACAGAAGGTACATCTTTCAGTTGACCATTATTTTAATTACTTCCAATTATCATGTTTTTGATTTCGGGGCCTCACACCAACTATCTCGACCGAGCCCCTTCGGAATCTGAAGCCAGGCTGTATGAGGTATCTGGTGCACACGCATGGGCCATAGAGAGGATTGCGGCTCTTGAAGGTGAGCTGAGGATAAGGCTTTGCCCTGGAGGAGCGGTTCTAGGCCGAGATTCTCTTCAGCAGGAGGATTGTTTCCTTAGCAGATCCCCATTTTCCCATCGGCTTCTTAGACTTAAGGAATGTCGGCGCTTCTCATCAATTGGAGTAAATAGGGTATGCAATCGATCATGGTCGGAGGCCTATGCCACGTCCCCTAAGGGACTCTTCATCTTCGGGTAGTCATTAAGATAAGTCATAGTTGTAAATAATTCCTTGTACATGTGGGGCCTTTGAATGCCCTTAAGAGTTTGTTAGTGTTGTTTTTGCCGTGCAAGGCGTTGTATAATTTTCTGAGTATAAGTATACTCTTTCTTGGTTTGATCATGTTTTTGTTTCAAGTGGCAGCACCTAAATTAATACTCTGGCATCCTGCTTTCTGTTGGAGTGCATGTTTTTTCACACTTTGTCCCGATTTATCGACCATTGTAAACTGACTGTATTATCTCCTGTGGGAGGAGGTCACTGCATTCCTGCTGTGTAAACCCCTAAGGTTTTCTATTTGACCGCGAACGAGCTATTTGGTATAGGATCAAGGTTTAATCTGACCACTTACAGGTTGCTTGGTATGGGACCAAGGTTTAATTCAACCGCTTACGAGCGGCTTGTCATGGGACTAAAGTTTAATTCGACCGCTTATGGGCCGCTTGGTATGGGACCAAGGTTTAGGCTCAAGCGAGTGAAGACCTATGTGATGATTCAAATTCCAAAATACGATAATTAAGGTGAAACTAAATTAATAATGATCAAGGATTAGGTTTAAAATGTGGGAAATTGAGTTCGGAAGTAGGAAGAGGAAGTTAGGCCCTATAAGGTATTGGCTTCCAAGATATGGTTAATATGGGTGGTGAGGTTTTAAAATTTTAAAATATAGTTATTGGAAGGTAATTAAGTTGAGATGGGTCAATTGTGGTCAAAAGGTACTGGAGGAATCAGACTAAAAAGCCCAAAGTTTTAGAATTGGTAAATCGGGAACAGAAGTTATAAACCGAAAAATGTTGATTCATAAATAAGATTCTAAGCATTAAATTATGATAATCATGGCCTATTATATAATCAAAATTATGGTCCAAGGATGTGAGAAATTGGGTTAGAAGGGTCGAAACGAGTCCCAAATGGCAAAAACGCAACGTTTCTGTGCTGTAGGAATGATGCGTGCTTGACGTGCACCTGACCTGTGCTCGAGCGGTACTCGAGCGCTGGTGAGGCACACTTTTGTGCAAGGGGCAGCTCAAAGCTCGCCCTAGGCAAGGCGACAGCGAGCATGGGTACGAGGAGTGCGCTCGAGGACCGCTCAAGCGCTGTCCGGGGTGCAAATCTACAAACATAGCCGCCTGAAGGGCGCTTGATGAGCACCCGAGGTGGTGCCATAGCCGTAAGGGAGTGCTCGAGCATTCCAACTGGTATATAAACACGTGCACGTTTTTACCTTGGCATTCGGCCGATCCAACGAGAAGCAGAAGGAGAAAAGAGGGAAAAGAGAAGCAGAGGGAGGAATCCGTGCGTTCCACTCTGATCTAGGTAAAAATAATGGTAGCTTGAATTAAGACAAGTGTACCCATGACTTTATTTTTCACTTTTACCGCTTTTGAATATATCCGTTTTGTTATTAATACTCTAAATCACCTGCTCTCCAAGATTTGTTAAAACAAATGCATGAATCTCATATTTTTAGTTTAGACTTTATGTTTATGTATAAATATTGTAACTCATGACTCCGATTTTGTAATTTAGGTCATATTTTATGTCCGATTATTGTCTGAAAGTTTTGCCTGAAACCCTAGCTTGAAAATGAATATATAGTTTTGAGTTTAATTTATGATATGTGAATATTTTATGAATTATAGCTTTAATTTCTTGATTTGGGGCAAGATTGAAGTTTGATTTCTGTCCGGAGGTTTTTGCATGAAACTCTAGAACAAAATTTCAGGATTGGATATTTAAAAATCTTAGATTTTGAGTTTAAAATGATATTTTGAGATTTGTTAACGTTTATTAGACAATTCGTATCTGAAAGATTTATACGAAACTGTATTATGGAATTATTTGAGGCCTTTGGAAATTATCTGAAAGATCGACCGTATGAATTTTGAATTGGCTTGAGACATGAGGAACTTTGGCGAAGTAATTATGAACCTATGGCCCTAAGTTTAGTTATCAGTAAGGAAATTGGACCTAGAACTGTTATGCAATTTGATAAGGTTATCCAGCATACCTTAGAATTTTACGATGGTAATCGAGGATAACTCTATCCATGGAATAATGTGGGCCACCCCTCATTGGGACGTAAATAAAGGATAGAGATTCTCGAACTATCGAACCTTTGAACCGTAGATGAAATGAGAAGAAAATAAACAACTATCGAACCATCGATCTTTGATTGTGTGAATTGAATACAATCTATCCTCGATTATTCGTTCCCTTAACTAGTAAACTATACTAGTTAAGTTATTGGAAAAACGAACTAAAGTTTTGAAGAAAAAGTGAGACTTGATGCGAATTTATGATTTTCGATACGTGTTTATATTAATTTATACTTCCTTTTCGTTTCCATGAACGTTTCTATTCTTCAAATATTTCTCTAGATTCTGCTTTATTATAGTTATGTTCAGCATGAAAATATTTTACCTAGATATTTTATGGTACCTTGTTGAGCTTCTGCTCACTCTTTTATTTTTTCCCTTCAGATTAGACTATAGAGCTGCTGCCCAAAGAGCAGGAGTAAGAAAGGATCTAGATAAGAAAGATTAGTGAAGACCTAAAATCACTGAAGAGCTTTTGGGAAATCTGAAGATAGTGAATATAAACAGCGATCTTTTGTGGATAAAATTTATGTATAAATGATATAGCTACAGCATATTATGTTTTATGTCTGATTATTGTTTTGGCTTCCACAGGGTGTTTTGCGAATTTAGTTTTTGCTTTTGTATTTTTATTTTGGATTTGTGTAAGTCCTAGATGCCATTTCCGTTTGGATTGGGGATAGTGAATAAGATATATTGTTTTGGAACCATAGTTATTATGGCATTTTTATTGATCCTATGTTGTGAAGTGAATGAATGTAGAGGATATATTGTTTATATGTTGTTCAGGTTATGAAAATACAGATTATTTGTATTAAATTTTTGTCCAATTTTAGAGAAAATTCTATCCGATTTTTTGTAGGATAACTATATTATTTTAATTCGGATATTTGTTTATTTATTATTGATAAAAAAAATCTATTCCGTTATTATTGGTATCAAAGAAAAGAGATGCCTTAGGTTTGATTTGAATTGTATGGGGAAGCTTAGGATCAGTTAAGATTTGATCGAATAAGTAGATAAAAGTCTAGAATGATTGCGTTAGATTGAATAGTCCTAAGTATTCTAGATTGTATAAGTTAGATTAGAATTAAGCCAGGACTTAGTGAGTAAATTGAGTTATATTGATCAAGCCTAGGCTAGTCGATTTGAGTTGGAGGTTCAGGTTCAATCGTTTTAAGGAGGAAAGATAGGGATAACGACAGATAGGATTTGATGAAACACTTAAGGGCTGAACTTAGGATTTCTGTTGGAATGCCTTGATTTATTTTAGCCCTCCCTATAATTTGCTATCTTGAGGTTTATTAACATTTCAATATTTTGGTTATAGGCTATAAATTGGCAAGTAGAAGAGGTAGAAGAGATAATCATGGAAGTGCTAGTACTCTCCAGTAGAAGAGATAATCATGAACAAGAAGCTGAGTACGTAAATTTGTTGGAAAGGATGACAAATGTTCTTGAATCGATAGAGCAGCATCATATGGCTCCAGTCCCTGCACCTGAGCCAGGTCCAGTAAATCCTGCTCCGACTATGTATAATAGGTTCACAGCGAAAAGAGCGCCTGAATTTTTGGGTGAACTTGATCCGATGAAGGTAGATATCTGGATCTGGATGATGAAGAAGATTTTTGAGGTGATTTAGTATTCTGACCAAGAAAATGTCATGTTTGCAGTATATATGTTGGAGGGTGAGGCCGATAGCTTGTGGGCCATGAAAAAGAGGGCGTTAGGTGTGTCTAACGAGGAGATTACATGAGAAATGTTTGAGGGAGCTTTTATGGAAAAGTATTTTCTGTCCAGCCTTCAAGGTAAGAATGAGCTAGAATTTATACAACTTTGGCAGGGAAGCCTGACTGTAGCGGAGTATGACGCAAAATTTACTAAGTGATCTCGTTATTCGCCATATTTTGTGGAGGACGAATTCAGGAAAGTGGAGAAATTTCAACAATAATTAATGAACGATATCATAAGGCAATTGTCAACTCACAAGCTTCAAATGTATGCTAATATTTTGGATCGGGCCTTGATTTATGAGGAGAAATTGGAGACTCTAAGGTTCTTTGCTAAGAGGACGGCTAGTCGAGAAAATTATGGCATGGGATCAAATGTAGAATCATCAGGGCCATCTATGAAGATGAAAACGGTAGATATTGGAAAGGATGTTACAGAAGTTTTATCGGTGGCTAGCTCTCAAGCACTAGCCGCTAATTGTACTTATTGTGGGAGAAAGCATACGGGAAAACCCTGTTATAAAGCAATAGAAGCGTGTTATAATTGTGGATAGTGGGGCTACCTGATGAAAGACTGTCCATTAACTAAGAGGTCAGAAGTAAAGAAGCTTGTGGCTAAAGCATTTACGGTGATGGTGCGAGACCCTGAGACACCCCCAAAAGTGGATGGAGGTATTTTCCTTAATTATGGAAATTTGCTTTTCGTTTTAATTGACTTGAGAATTATGTATTCTTTTGTTTTCCATGATTCGCATAATATGTCTCCATCATCTTGAAGATTCTTGATTGTTCTATAATTGTGTCTATGTATTCTTTTGTGGATTGTAGATAGCTGATGACCGAATGCCAAATTGGGGAAGTGATTGGTTGTGTATTGTTGGAAGAAGGAATATTCGGTTAATTTTGTCGATAAGGTAGACAAACTAAATGAGTGATTTGGAGATGAGATGGAATCGACTTTGTCTCTACGAAATTTGTATGGAATTAAAGGAGTATCGTTTGGGTGCTGTGAGGATACTTTGGGACCTTTTAGAAGTAAGATTTACCGATGGGTCAGCAAAGTTAGCGCAGATGATAAAGCTCTCAAGAATGATTGAAATTTTGTTATATCTACATTAATAGGTAGCTGCTCACAAGCAAAGTGGGGGAGAAGTCCATGGTTTGAAATTACCTCCCCCTTAATTAGGATTTTTACAATGAGGTCCTTGCCTTGAGGATTTATGGATGAGGCTCTTTTGAAGAAATTATTGTCTTGCAAATCTAAGAGTTAAGGGCTGTAATAGATAGATCTCGATATTTTTCAGGAAAGGTAGATGTTAAGATCAAGAGTGATATCAGTAGTTTCCATTTGAGAATTTGTAAAATTGCCTTGGAGATAACTTTGATCCAATAATTTTATGGATTAAAATAGTTATGTTATGATGGAGAAGTAACCTTAAAAAATTACAAGCGGATTAATCTGTTTAAGGATGGTTAAGATAGACTTTGACATTATTAAGCGGACTTAGTATAGGCAATTGATGTTGGGAATCTTTGGGTCTAATCTGCCTCCAGTACTTCGTAAGAAATCTGAAAGGAAGATGGTGAGCAGGTTTGAGTGCTTGAGGAAATGAAATGTCGTACTCCTAAATTGGGGAAAAAGGGATCGCATTCGAGGTGCGAAAGTTATGAAATTTTAAATGGGAAACCCTTATGGTTTTGTTTCAAGATGAAGGACGACTCACTCATCATAATTATGGAGGACATATTCAGGTTTAATCAATTGACTCATTGGTGTGCCAATGAGATCTGGGATCGCTCAGTGAAGGGGTTTTTAGATCATAAGGTCGCTAATTATTAAGGTCTTGAGATTTTGGATAATGATCTAAAACTTGATTGAATCTATGGTGACTGCTCTAGTTGAAATTTCTAATTTTGTGGTGAATTGAGGATTTGCGAGAATTATTTTCATGATATGGGTATCTTAAAATTAGTTTTTATCATAGTTACCACGTAAATTGGGTGTTCGAGAGGGAATGTATATCTCATGGGAATGTCGATTCGATGGCATGCCTACAAAATGAGGAGAATGTAAAGTATTCTTCTTTTTGAGGTCTAATCATAACTTGAGATTTATGCCGGAATCTTAGCTAAACTTGATAAAAGAAATTGAATGCTAGGTCAAATTCATTGTGGTGGTAAATGGTATTTGGATGATTTGAGTTTGATGATCGATCAGAGAGCGTAATGGAAGAGTGATGAACCCGTATATATATTAAGGTCTGAGTTAATGTTCAGAGGAAATGCCCAAATTTGAGACTTAGTTTAAAGGAAGTAAGGGATTTGGCTCGTTTAAGGTTTAGAACCAAGTCAAAAAAATAGTTAATGAACTGGTCTGCCGTTAGATCCGATGAATTTAGATAAGTGTATAACGAATTAGGTGCTAAACATCAAGGCAATTTAGAGATTTAAGGTCTTCTAGGATGACCATTCTACTCTAAAAAGTGATTTGGGAATATTAGAAAAATTCCTCTGAATTGTAAAATTTGAGGTTTGCTAAATTTTGAGGACCAAATTTCTATAAGTGGAGGAGAGTTGTGAGATCCAAATCTTGAAACATAATAAATAGGAGGTAATTAAGTTAATATAAGTATGTTTAAGGTAATTGGGTTAAGAAAAAATGTGGGAGAAATTGATTCTGGGGTGGAAAATGGCCTCAGGGCCTCAGTGCCCATGTTGCACGTCGGGCATAATCGGGGCACGTTTAGCAGAATGCCACGCTTGATGGCACTCGGATGGTGCTTGAGCACGGGCATGCTGCACATCCACGGTGCTAGTTGGCACTCGAGCACCTCTTGGGCACCCGACTGGGTATAAAAATGTGGCATGCGTTTTCTTTGCCCATTTGTAGCATTTCCAGAGAGAGGGAGCAATATGAGAGAAGAGGAGAAGGGAAGAAGAGGAAGAAAGAAGAGAAATCCGGCCATTCCATTCCAATTCGGGTAAAAATAACAGTAGCTCGAGTTGAGGCAAGTGTACCTCGAACTTTATTTTCCGCTTTTACCGCTTTTGAATATCTCCATTTTGTTATTTATACTCTAAGTCACTTGCTCTCCAAGATTTGTTAAAAGAAATGTGTGAATCTCATATTTTTGGTTTAAACTTCATATTTATGTATTAATATTATAACTCATGACTCCGATTTCATGATTTGGTTCATGTTTTATGTTCGATTATTGTCCGGAAGTTTTGCCTGAAACCCTAGCTCGAAAACGAAGATATAGTTTTGAGTTTAATTTATAATTTGTGAATGTTTTATGAATTATAACTTTAATTTCTTGATTTGGCACAAGATTGAAATTGGATTTCCATCCCGAGGTTTTTGCATAAAACTCTAGAATGAAATTTTAGGATTGGATGTTTGAAAATCTTAGATTTTGAGGTAAAAATGATATTTGGAGATTTGTTTACATTTATTAGAAGATTTGTATCTGAAAGATTTCCACAGAACTGTATTGTGGAATTATTGGAGGCCTTTTGAGATTATCTGAAAGATCGACTGTATAAATTTTGAAATGGCTTGAGACATGAGGAACTTTGGTGATGGAATTATGAACATATGGTCCTTAGTTTAGTTATCAGTAAGGAAATCAGACCTAGAATTGTCGTACAATTTGATAAAGTTTTCTGGTATGTCTTAGAATTTTACGATGGTAATTGAGGATAATTCCGTCCATTGAGTAATATGTGGTTTGCCCCTCCTCGGGACGTAAGTAGATGAAAGAGACTATCAAACCATCGAACCTTTAAACCATGGATGAAATGAGAAGAAAATAAATAACTATTGAACCATTGGCCTTTGATTATATGGATTGAATATAATCTATCCTCGATTATTCTCCCCCTCAGCTAGTATGATATATTAGTTAGGTTCTTGGAATAACGAACTAGAGTTTTGAAGAAAAAGTGAGATTTGATGTGAATTTATGAATTTTTATACGTTATTGATTTATGTTTCCTTTTGTTTCTATGGACGGTTTTGTTCTTCAGATATTTCTCTAGATTTTGCTTCATTATACTTATATTTTGCATGAAAATATTTCACCTGCATATTTTATGGTACCTTGTTGGGTTTTGACTCGCTCTTTCGTTTTCCTCCCTTTAGATTAGACCATAGAGTTGATTCCCGACGAGCAAGAGTAAGAAAGGATAGTGAATACCTAAAATCCCTGAAGAGCTTTTGGCAAATCTGAAGATAGTGAATATAAACAGCGATTTTTTGTGGATAAAATTTATGAATAAATGATATAGGTGCAACATATTATGTTTTATGTTTGATTATTGTTTTGGCTTCCGCAGGGTACCTTGTGGATTTAGTTTTTGCTTTCGTATTTTTATTTTTGATTTGTGCAGGTCCTAGATGGGATCTCCATTTGGATTGGGGATAGTGAATAGGATGTATTGTTTTGGAGCCATAGTTATTGTGGCATTTTTGTTGATCCTGTGTTGTGAAATGAATGAATGCGGAGGATATATTATTTGTATGTTGTTTAGGTTATGAAAGTACAAGTTATTTGTATTGGATTTTTTCAATTTTATGGAAAACTCTACCCAATTTTCTGTAGGATTATTATATTATTTTAATTCAAATATTTATTTATTTGTTATTAATAAAAAAAAAATTTCCGTCATAGGAGTGCTCTTGCAGCAGAGAGGCTTTGATTACTTATGATGAGCGAAATTTCTAAGTTCTGTATTCCTTGGGAAAGTAATAACAAAGAGAGAGAGAGAGCATTATGATACTAAAAGCGTGAGAGCTTTGCAATAGAAGGCTTTTGTATGTAAGTGAGAGCGTACCTTAAAGTGAGAACTCTATGGCCTTATATAGTTATTGTGATGGGATGCCTTAATTGTGCAGAAAGGCTTGATTTCTGCACTTTGCTAGGATTGCTACCTTTTTTGACATGGATCTCTTACAGTAGTAACGGTTGCTGAATTGATTACTTTCCTTCTGCATTCTATAATTACTAAGGTTTTTAGTAGACAGGGAAAGGATTTTGGCGCATTTCTTTAAGGATGCACATTGAATCTGGAGATGACCGTTATAATAGAGATTTCATTTTTTGGAGAATGCAAAATTAGGGGAGAAGATCATTGCTGATCGAGGACGGACGTGTGGGATAAATTGGGCTTGGTCTACTTGAGGTCTAGTCTTCAGCTAGTCAACTGGTGATGCTTCCAGTCAATGGAATCGTTGACCGTTCTTGGAGCAAGTCGTCCAATCACAAATGGGTTTTTGTGGATTCGGGCTGTTCCTCCTTCTTGGGCCAGCCCCTTATTGGCATACTCATTACTAACCCCCCATACTGGTCTTCTAGGACTTTGGCCTTCATCTGTTCAGTTGAGGTAGAACAAATTTTAGAAACTTTTATTATTAATAAAGATCCATTTCAACTAGTAGTCAATCGTACAATCCGAAATAAATATCGATACAACCAAAAGGTCAGAATAGAAAATTATTACGTATGCCATATCATAATTACTAAAACTAATGACATCATTCATAACTCAAACTTTCGATTTCTTGCGACTGGAAACTTTCTCTGGGTGGTCTGAGGTATTGCTTTTAGTGGTCTTGTTGTCATTGTACAAACTACCCAAACCATGACCTAGTTCCTCAATTGCTGCTACTCACGCTCACCTTAATCTGTTCTGCCGAGGGGCTTCCCCAAATTTTACAAGAACTTGGTGTGGTGCTCCTTTCGAATCAAGTCCTTGATCTCCTTCTGTAGAGTCTAGTAGTCTTTCGTACTATGACCCAAAGATCGATAGTAGTGGCAATATTTTGACAGGTTTCCTCCCTCCTAGTTCTTGGATAACTTCAACCACTTTAGGAACATTTCATTCTAAATTTGTTTGAAGATATTAGTCTGGGAGTCATTTAGAGGGGTTAGGTTCAAGGGCCTTATAATATTTTATATTTTTATTTGGATCAATTTAATATTAATTATAATTTTTGATAATTTAGACGTGATAAAAATTAATTTGATATTATAAAATTTGGTACGATATTTGGATCGGTTGGGCTAGAACTCGAGGTGGGACCATATTGTCGCTCGGGTATCGATTCAGAATTTGAAATAAAATAAAAATATATAATAATAATATAATAAAAGAAAAAAAAAAGAAAACAGGATAAGGAGGAGGGTTTCAGATAGAGAAAAGGAAAAGGGAGAGAAGAAAGGGGAGAGAGGGAGGTCAGTGCGACCGTTGAAGCTGCTATTGTCAGAGGTCCCAACGCTGGGAATGGAAGCCGGCGAAGCCCTGTCCATGATGTTGCCCTCCGTTTTGTGCTCCGGTATTTGTAGAGGATGAAATCGAGAGCCAAAGTGAAACGGCAGTCGTCCGTTTGCTACCGTTACCGGAGAGAATCAGTGAAATTGAGGCAAGTAAGTCGTTTCTTTCTCCTTGTGAATGCTGATTTTGGGATTCCATGTACAGATTTTTTGTAAATCGGATGAAATTTGATGAATTTTGGTGTTAGAGGCGCAATGGAGAGAGAGAGATTTTCCACCATTGCTGTCACCGCCACCCCTGCCGTCCGGGATGCTGTCCCTCTGTCGCCCATACCAGAGTCGTCGCCGGTAAAGGCGACAGTGAGAGAGAGTGGCAGAGACGAGCGCAAAGGGAGAGACGAAGGGTCGCAGGTCAGTAGGAAAGAGAGAGGTGTCGTTCGGATATTTCAAGATATCATTTCTTCAGATTTACAAAGTATGAAATCTAGGCAAGTATCTATAAAATTTCTCTTTGGTCTGATTTAGTATTTAATTTATTTTGGATACTGTTTAGAATTTTTACTAATATGCATATATTTTTATACATCTGATGTATTTATTTTGGACATGAATGTGTAGTTCATTAATGATTTAGGAGTTTTTGGACCGAGTTCTATGATTTTTGGAGGGTTATGGTCACTACATTTGGAATTTGATATTAAATTTTCTGGTCAACTCCCGACGGAAAGATATTTGTTATTTAAAAATTCCATTCCGCCGGCAGGAATGGTTCGGAGTAATGACACTTTCCATTTGAATAATTTGATTTGATATTAGAATATATACGGATATCCTAATATATCTTACAAGCGTGAGAATTGCACCCAAAGTCGCGGGCAATAATTGATAGTCAGCAACATTATCTATGGGTACAAAGTACATGAATGGCCATACATGCTTGCCTAATTTATATTTGATTTAGCCTAAGGATACCGAGATTATGTGTAACCCTTCCTCAAGCTAGTGTTTAAATAATCAGAATCAAAATTTGGTACATAATTTATATTTTTATATTAATTTATGTTGGATTTAGATTTGGACTTTGATTTTAAATTTGGATCTAAAAATTTATCGATTTTGCCCTCAATTGGGTCTTGGTATGTTTCGTACAAATAATTTTAGACTATCTGATTTGATCTAAACCTTTGGACTATCTATTGTGATGCTACTTTGACTTCTACAAATGCTATTGAATCATCCGATTATCAAATTCTACCTCAAATTACAAGTTGATCGGGCCTTAGATTTAGACTTAGATTCGGACTCAGATTAAACTCGGATTGGATATCAGGTTTGAAAAAAGTCCGGTTCACCTCTATTTTGTTTATATATATATATATATACGTCCTAATGAAGACTGTTTTTGAATCTTGAATTTTTATTAGATTTGTCATATCGACGATTTAGATTTATTCTGTAATTTGACTGGATATTCATCCATTTGACATTTCATCTGATTTATTAGACTCATTTTGTCTAAATATGATACTTATTAGATATTTGGCTCACATTTTCTATTTTATCCCTTCAGAATAGAAGGTTTGGATTCATTGTAGAAGTATGGACGCGATCTGTCAGTCATTCATCCAATTTAGTGAGTTTGAGTTTTATTAATGCTTAAATTAGTATTTAAGTGGACTATGAAATTGGCCGGGTATAGTCCCATGATAATATTCGAGAATAGTTCAGATGTTATGTCATGTAATGTCTGATTATAATTCTGGTCGATTTGTTACCTTCCTTGTGATATTTGTAGAGTAGATATTATTTATTTTGTCTGAATGGTTATCTCATGAGGTCTTGTATGAATTTTAATTTATCGGGTCATATTTTTTTGTATAGTCACACCCAAATTTTTAGAATTTAGTATTATTTGTTAAATTTATTTGAGATTTTAAATTTTAAAAATTATAATTAATTACTTTAAATTGAACTGTTTGGTTCGAGTTCGTGATAGAAGTGGTATTAGAGAAAGGTTATAAGAAAATATACTTTTGGTCATTTTGAATAAATAATGGGCTAAACTTTTGGACGTGATAAGTGCTATCTTTGATAGATGGTAGAAAATTTTAGTTGTTGAGGCTTGATTTTGAATCGGAATGGCGAGTTGTAAAAGTTTGGGTTTAAATTGGAAGGATAGTCACCTGATCATAATGAGTCGTACGAGCGACGTAATGTATGGTTTGATATAATGGTTGAATTAAAATTTTATTGAATTTCTGCATATATGTGAAGATTTTATCGGATTTTACGATTATGGAAGAGTAGTGGTTTGGGATGGAGCTGGTTTGAAATCTCGTGGAGTAGAAGGAGATTTTGATCGGCAGAGAAGTAGGTGATAGAATTGGAGCTGATCTGAAATCTCATAGAGTAGAATAAGATTTTGGTCGACAGAGAATATTGGCATGGTCCTGCGCAAGAATAGCACGTGTACAAAGGAAGAAGTGATCATTGTGTTAAATTGAGAAAAAGAAAGATTCTTCCAGATTGGAAGCCGCAGATAAAGATGAAGAAAGTTATATCAAGTCAACTCGTTTCTCTTTATAAGAGAAGT
>JAOVVI020009151.1:3334-13783 GCA_028571085.2 Nepenthes alata
ATAAAAGGATTTTGGGTCCTAAAATAATAAAAAAAACGACTGAGAAAATTGAACTAATCCATGGTAACTTGAGGGTTGCTCAGAGCAGACAAAAAAGTTATGCGGATAGAAGGAGGAAAGAATTAAGCTTTGAGATAAGAGATTTCATCTTCTTGAAGGTCTCGCCGTCCAAAGAAATGTCACGACTTGGAGTGAAAGGAAAATTGAAGCCACGATTTGTTAGCCCTTTTGAGATTTTAGAAAAGATCAGAGAAGTGCCATACAGATTAACACTACCACCAAGTTTGACGGAAGTGCATGACATGTTCCATGTATCCATGCTCCGGAAGTATGTTTATGACCCTACTCGCGTGATTGAACTCGAACCCTTGGAAATCAACAAGGATCTATCCTATGTCGAGGAACCACTACAAATTCTCGATCGGAAGGAGCAAAGGTTGCATACGAAGACGATTCCTCTAGTAAAGGTGCTATGGAGGAATCACTCACCTGAAGAAGCTACCTGGGAACGAGAAAAAGAAATTTGAAGTAAGCATCCTCACTTGTTTGTTTAAGGTATGTAACTGCATCTAAATTTCGAGGACAACAAATTTTTTTAGTAGGGGAGAATTGTGAGATCCCGAAATCAAAAAAAAAGAGAGAGCTTAAAATCGAAATAAAATATTAAAACTAGGAGTATAATGAAATCTGGAGTGGCCTTCTACCTTTCAATACCGGAGTGGCCTTATGCCACTAAAAACCGGAGTAGCTTGTGCCACAGAAGACCGGACTGCTTGAAGTCCGGAATAGATGATAAGAAAATATTGACAAAAATTTGTAAGGTTTACCGGCTTTTAGAATATTGACCGTCTTTTAGAATGTTGACCGACTTTGAAAAAGTTGACCGGTCTTGAATAAAAGAAGTGAAACGATGGCCGACTCTGAGCACTGACCAAAGAGTTGACCAGAATAAATTAATAGAAACTAAAGACAAGGACCAACTTTACTGATTAGTTAGAACCCAACTAGACCCTAACTAAATGAAGTAAGTGAACCACCCCGTTGACCGTCTGAGAAGAGCTACCAAAGTAAGTAACTTAAACTACTTACTCCCACCTAACCTCTGAGAAGAAGTACCAAGTAGGTAGCTTACGCCCACTTACCCCACCTAACCCCTCCTCTATATATACTCAGCTTCGATCGAGGAAGCAAGTATTAGCACCGGCAAGAAGAAACAGTAAGGAGTAGAGAAGGAGAGAAAGCTTCAAGTCTGAAGGGGTGGGCGGACGACTGTCAGGCAAGTGTGTACTCTGTTTTTAACTTCAGAATATTATAAGTGTACTTCGGACGATCACTCTTTTTAAGTTCTTTTGCAAGTGTGCCCCAGTTTTTAAAGTTCATGCTTAACAAATATACTTCCAGCTTTAAAAACTGTAAGTATTTCCTTCGATTTAGATTAAATGCATGCCGTTTTATTCACTATTTGATGGGTAGTATTCTGGTTGAATTCATGCTTTCTGCCTTCTGTCCTTAGCTTTCTGCTAAACTCATGTTTAAACTGGAATACATGAAAATAAAAAAGTAGACCGGCTTGTATGTCACTTGCATTACCCAAATTTGAAACTGGCCTTGATTTGTAAAATAATTGAAACCGGGCTTACAGTATAATTAAAACTGACCTTGTATTATAATTGAAACCGGCCTCGTATTATAATTGAAACCGACCTTATATTATGATTGAAATCGGCATTTGTATTGTAATTTTGAGACCGTCATTTGCACTGTGATTTTGAAATCGGCCTTGTATCGTAATATTGAAACCGGCATTTGAAACCAGCATTTGCATTATAATTGAAATCGGCCTTGTATTATTGAAACTGACCTTGTATTATTGAAATCGGCCTTGTATTATAATTGAAACCGGCATTTGTATTGTAATTTTGAAACCCGCATATGCATTGTGATTTTGAAACCAGCCTTGTATTATTGAAACCGGCCTTGTATTATAATTGAAACCGGCATTTGTATTGTGATTTTGAAATCGGCCTTGCATCGTAATTTTAAAACCGACATTCGCATTGTAATTTTGAAATCGGTCTTATATTATAATTTGAAACCGGCATCTGTACTGAAACTTTGAAATCGGCTTGCCAAGTGATGCATGAAAATTATGATTTGAAAACGGCCTAGTAACATAAATTTGAAACTGGCTTATTATGTGATTTTGAAACCGTCTTGTGACATGGCCGACCGGAATGAACAAAGAAAATGTGAACCGGCCTTATGATAAAATAATTAATTGGGAGATAAGGTTCTCCGGTATTACCTTAGGACTTTATGGTAATAATCGAGGATAACGAAAGTGAGAGCTATCCTCGGGGCTTTGTACAGGGAGGTAGTGATAGCCGTCCTTGGGGCTTTGTACAAGGAGGAAGTGAGAGTCGTCCTCGGGGCTTTGTACAATGAGGTATTGCCGTGATTGTGAGGAGATGTGCACAATCTATCCTCGATTAAAGCCCCCTTTCGTTAAGTAATTAATAAAAGAAGATTCCTATACTGTGATCAGCCTTGTTTTATGCTCTAATATTAACTGTTCCAGCTTTCTAATTAACTTTTGTATAGTCCAGCCAATCGCTACCGTATGAAACTATGTTACATGATTACCTACATTAACCGTTCTAGTATTTTATAAGATTCCGGCCAAATAATATCTTGTATATTCATCTATAACTGTTGACAGCACAAACGTTTAATGAAAAAATCTGCATGTACCTTGTTGAGCTCCGACTCACTGTTTTCTATTTTTCCCCCCTCACCTAAAATTTTAGAACTCATGTCTGACGAGACGGAGTGACTAGAGCCTATCCGAAGGGTTTGTAAGGACACAGAAGCACACCTTTGGATGACCGCCACGAAGAAGTAATTAATGTAATGATCTATTAGAATTGATAAACTTTTGTGATTAGACGTTCATGGTTATATGTATTCAGGAATGAATTTTATGGGAATGAATATGAATGCTTCAGCAGGATATTAGATTGACTTTCGATATATTTTTGATGACTAGAATGTATGAGTCCTAGATAGCATCTGTGATCCTGTGATTTGGAAGGCATGATCGGCCCGGACCAGACCACCAAAACTTTGGTGCCAGTTCTGGGAGGTCGTTGGTGTAATGCAAAAAAAAAAAATTCGTTTTGTCACAACAATACCTCATAAAATCACCAAATTGGACCCCAAATCGATAAATAAACATGCTAAAGACATGGCTTTTATAAAATATAAGCTTAGATGGGTATCAAAACAAATACATGAATAGAACGAAACAGAAAGTGTAACAAGAGAAAGAAAAGTATATGGGTACAATTACCTCAATCCAATCTAGAACTTCTTTGACTAATTCTAAGCCGGAAACATACTAGATACTTTGACCTCCTCCTCTCTCTTCCCCTTCGAGTTCCCTCTCTCTCTCCTCTCTCTCAGATCTGCCAAATAATGACGGAAAGAAGGGTAGCATGCGCTTAAATACATAGACTGGTACTCGAGCACCACTCGAGCGATCATAAGGTGCGGCAGCACTGGCGCTCGAGCAGCTGGCAGCCACTACCATGAATTGGGCGCCCCGGTGCTGCCTTGAGCGCCTTGTGGGCGTCCCCCACTAATACCCTATTCCGCTTTGAAAACTTTATTTCTCACATATATTAAGCCTAATGTTGATTATATTATCTTAATTATCCCTAATTATGATATTTTAAAAATCGGAACCTCATAGATTTAGATGGTCTTATTAATTTTTTATCAAGAAAATCTTGAATATCCTTCTTACAATATTTTAAGAGTTTTTTATTCATTTTGATTGGTCGGGCTTTAATAGGAATTTGATTTTCAAGAACTCTTCGTGCTCGATGCTTGCTCGACCAATGCCTGAGGCGCAAGAACAATAAATCACCCACTCGAGGCCCGCTAGATGCATGCCCAAAGTGCCAGAAGCAGGACCTTCATCCCCAATACTCGCTTGACCCATGCTCGAGTGCCCTGTTGTGTATATAAGAACCCCCACGCTCAAAAATCACCATTTTTGTATCGATTTGGAGAGGAAGAGAGAGAGAGCCAAGGAGAAGAGAGAGAAGGTTCCAATCGTTCGAATCAAGGGGATTGAAGTGAGGATTTGGGTAAATCAAGTTAAAACAAGTGCACTCTAAGCTCCCTTTTGCACTTGTTGATTTATCGGCCCAATACAAATCTCAATTAAGGCCCAAGATTCAGTAGCCCAAACGTAGAAGTATGAGATGGATAAGGATAATCAAACAACGTTCTCCAGTATATTAACTGAAAGATTCAATCCAAATAGTCGGTTAGTAAAGAATTAAAGAATATAATGATAAACTAGTAAATAACCCAATCTAGAAACGGTCAAAAGATCCTACTATTAATAATCGGATGAATTTCTCATTAAATTAGAATAACAATTACACACTAAAAGTAACACCTTTTAATAGCTGTCTTAAAATAATTTAAGACAAACAACAAAGACAACGGTTTCAAAAAGCAAGCCGAATGAATAAGGAACCCAACTATAACTATAACTCCTCTAGACTGAAAAAAGGGAAAGAGATCAAAAAAATAAAAAAAGACACTCTAGCGTTCGTATGCATTTTGTAGAGCAAAATCCTCCTAATTTACACTCATCCACATCATCTTTCTATTTTTGGTATTTACTTTCTTATCTTTCCGTACAAAAAAAAAGATCACTGATTTGAGCGTTAGAGGATATACTAGGGAGCGAGTCTCGTATACTTATTACCTTTAGTTCAATTTGTTGTTGTACGTGGGACCCAGATTTGAAATTACAAAGATTGGATCAGTCGCTATTTAAATTTTCTAAAAAAATAACCCGACTCTCTAATTCGTACATTAATCTGAGTCCCTGAAACGCATTATTGGCACCATTCATGGGACCGTGGTTAAGTTACCTATTCTCTCCGTCGATAAAAATCAAACTGCATTCTACACAATAAAGTAATCATAGTAAATAACATGGCTCAATTAAGTTTACCATTGAAAGATATCATCTTCCATAGCGATGACCCAATAGTGGGCAACCGAGGAGATGTACATCATCCGACAAATGTGAACGTTGAATCGTTCAAAACGGCTTCTCTACTGACCCTAACATCCCAGTTGACAATGACAAGCGCCTGCTGAATCAAAAAATTACTAGTCTTTCGAATCGTCATAACATTTTCTACTATTAAATAAGTCAAAGGTTGAGCCATAAAGGAATCAGTCTCTAAAACTTTACCTAAACTGGCAGAGTTGGCTAACTTTTATTTGTTGGAGAGAGTCCAGTTTGAAACAACCGTAATGAAAAAGTATTGGTCCTTCAATCTTTTTATTAAATCTGATTTCCATCCACTTATTGTATACTTCTTGGGAGTGAATGAAATCCAGTTGCCCTAATGGTTAAATCGGAAGATGACTTTAATCACCCTAGCATCTAGACAAAGCCCCTGACGATGAAGAAAGATGCACAGGGAGACCAAATATCTATTGACGTTGGAGTCTAGGCATGCTACGAGAATCTCTAGGGCCTCTATAATTCCATAGAGCTACCTAGCAAAAGGAATACAAATGCTCTCCGTTAGATAGACCTCATAAATGACGATTAAGTTGTACCTTAGAGAACAAGTTCTCTCAGATGATGAGTGAAATTGGAAAGGAATGGTGACAAGAATGTTATACCTTTCATAGATGTCCAGGACCTTATCAATCATAAGGCTGGACAAGATGTTAGCAACTCCCTTAGAATCCATTCGAGGAGTCACAAAAAATGAGGAAAAATAGAAAGCAAACTTAGGTTGAGAGATAAAATGCAAAGAGATGAAAAAATGAAAAAGTGTCAGAATTTAAATAGATAAATTTCAATAAAAATGATGCCATTTGAAAATGCCTAAGAGGCACATTGTTATAAAGATTGGGACACGTGTTAGCACATGAAGACATTACAATGTGTTCATTTTACTGCGCCAGTAATGATGATATGATACGATGCTTCCTAAGGTTACATACTGGCAACAGGTAGCTCTATCACTTAATCAATTTTGATTAGATGGTTGAGATTCAATTAAGGTCGGCTCAATCATTTCACAAAGATGTCAATTCTAGATTCATTTAAATTAAATTATTACACGCTATGCTATCAGAGGTTCGAGTTGTCTAATTGTCAGGCATCACAAGAAGGAAAATAAAGTCCATAGCATATAGGCAGACACTCAGTCAAGAAACTACAAATATATAGATGTCATATGAAGAGTACAAATTATCATTCGGGTAGTTCTATTAATTAAATCATTTTATATTGTACAAGCTCCAAACAACAGAAATATAACTTGGATGAAATAGAAGAGATAGGACTTCTCTCTAGATACTTCTGTGATACCTAGATCCCCATTTGGTTTATTTTGATATTAATTATGATTTTGGAATAATTAGATGTGCATTGAAATAATTATATATTATGAAATTTTGAAGGAAATCGATTTAGCAGCGTAGCACCTCAAGCATAGGCCCTCTGGATTTCGTGCCTTATGGCATCAAGCGCGCTTCAACTGTCGCACTGCTGAACAGATTTTTTAAAAAAAATTTATAATATATAATTATTTTAAAATACAGTCAATTATCTTAAAATTACAATTAATATCAAAATAAACCAAATGTGGATCCGAGTATTGCAATCCTTCCGTCCATATAAAAATTTTATCTTTGAAATTTATGCATCTCAATCTTCAAAGAGAAAGGAAAATTTATCCTGGACCTCGTCCTCAGGCTCCCAGGTTA
The DNA here is from genome assembly GCA_028571085.2 of Nepenthes alata. Taxonomy (NCBI): domain Eukaryota; kingdom Viridiplantae; phylum Streptophyta; class Magnoliopsida; order Caryophyllales; family Nepenthaceae; genus Nepenthes; species Nepenthes alata. Next base: position 10,151 of record JAOVVI020009151.1, read on the forward strand.
CTTCATCGACCGAATGACATCTTCATAACATCTTAACCAATGGAATAATCTTATTTCTCAACACTTAATTCTTTCGATGTAGAATTTAAACGGAAACCTTGAGATACGACAAACTTTCATCGATCTGCAACGACTCAAATTCAATTACAAGTGAAGGATCATATACATATTTTGTCAATATCGACACATGGAATACATTGTGACAATTTGTCAGACTCGAAGGCAAAGCCATTCTATAGGCCATCTCTCTGATTCACTACAAAATCTTAATAGGCCAAAGAAACCTCGACTTTATTTTACCTTTTATCCCAAATCTTGAAATTCCTTTTTTTGAAGACACATTGGGAAATACATGATCGCCCATGCCAAAACTCAAATCTAATCTCCTCCTATCAGCATAACTTTTCTGGTGACTCTAAGCTTCAATCAGCTAATTTCTAAAAATCTTTATCTTCTTTGATGTATCTTGAATGATATTGGGGCCTAATAATCTGTGATCACTAATCTCTTCCCAATTAATAGAAGACCTACATTTTTGTTCATATAAAGCCTCAAAATGAGTCATCCTGATACTCGATTAATAATTATTATTATAGGCAAACTCGACAAATGGCAGATAATAATGTCAACTGCCTCTTATCTCTAAAACCGATGCCCTCAACATATCTTCCAATATCTGAATAGTCCTTTTAGATTAGCCGTCTGTTTGCAGGTGGAACGCTAAACTGAACTTAAGCTTGGTGCCCAACTCCCAATGCAAGCTTTCCCAAAACTTTGACACAAATTTTTGATCTCAATAAAAAATAATCAAAGTTGAAATACTATGCAACCTTACAATCTCATTGATATACATATAAGCTAACTTATGTCTCGAATACGTCATCTAAATTGGTAAAAAATGAGTAGACTTTGTCAATCTATCCACATTCACTTGAATAGCATCCATATTTCTCGTCGTCCTAGGCAACCCCGAAATAAGATCCACGGTTATATGCTCCTACTTTCAGCTAGGAATCGACAAAAGATGAAAAAATGCTAGAGACTTTCTACACTCGGTTTTCACCTGCTAACATATGATGCACCTCACGGCATAAGCTGCAATCTCACCCTCATATTTTGCCACCAAAAGGACTTCCTCATGTCATGATATATTTTGTTCACTTCGAGATGAATCATATACTTCAATCTATGGGCCTTATTTAAAATTTTCTTCTTCAACTCTTCAATATTCGGCACACAAATCGAATCCCAAAAATAAAGAATTCCATCAGCACGAATATGAAAATCTACTCATGATTCATTTCCCTAATCTCCGACTATCTCTATCAAATACGGGCCATTCATATGATTCTCTTTAATCTTTTGTAAAATCATCGGTTGCATCTAGAGATATAATAACATCATCCTCGATCCGTAGGAGTACAACGGAATCGTACAACTCTTCATTCCATCCAATATCTCCAACTCCTTGATCATTAAATGAGCCATCAAACCAGGAAATTTTTTACTTAATGCATTAGCAACAATATTTGCCTTTCCTGACTAATATTAGATCTCACAATTATAATCATTCAATAAATCCATCCATCTCTTTTGCCACATATTCAATTCTTTCTATGATAACAGATATTTTAAACTTTTATAATCAAAATACACCACAAATTTCTTCCATATTATTAGTGTCTCCAAGTTTTTAATGCGAAAATCACAACCATTAACTTCAAACCATTGGCAGGATAATTCTGCTCGTAAACTTCTAATTGTCTAGACCCATAAATTACGACCTAGCCACCCTGCATTGAAACATAACCCTGGTCTTTCTTAGAAGTATCAAAATACACAACAAATCCACCCGATCTATTAGGGATCGACAATATCTGAGCCGATGTCAACCTCCTCTTTAACTCCTAGAAGCTATCCTCACAGCTATCATCCCAAATAAGCACCATCTTCTTCTACATTAGTTAGGACAGGGGAACCACAATTTTAAAAAAATTCTCAACAAACCTCCTATAATACTAAGCCAAATCTAAGAAATTTTGCATCTCAACAATATTCATCGGTCTCTCCCAATTTATTACTACTTTCACCTTATTCGGGTCAATAGATATGACACCCTTAGAAATGATATAACCCATGAATGACACCTCTTCCAATTAAAATTTATACATCTTCAACTTAGCATACAATTGTCTATCCCTCAAAATCTACAATGTTTTCCTCTAATTGGTCTCATGATCTTCAAAGCTCTTCGAATAAATCAAGATGTCATCGATGAAAATCACTACAAACTAATCCAAGTATGGCTAAAACACTTGATTCGTCATATCCATAAAGGATTCTAGCTCATTTGTCAACCCAAATGGCATAACTAAAAACTTATATGGCCGTACAGCTTCCTGAAAGTAGTCTTAGGCACATCCTTCTGCCTAATTTTTAGCTGATGATGCCCTAATCGTAAATCAATATTTAAGAACACATGAACTCCTTGCAACTAATTAAATAGACATTAATCCTTGGGAGGGAGTACTTATTCTTAATTGTGATTTTATTTAGCTCCTGATAGTCTACGCACAATCTCATCGACCAATTTTTTATTTTTACAAATAACATGAAAGCGCCCTACGGTAAAATACCAGACTGAGTAAATCCTTTTTCCAAAAAATCCTGCAATTGAACTAGGTCATTCTACGTGGAACCCTCGAAATGGGCACAACATAGACCTAGGTACAACATCGATAGCAAATTTAAACTTTTGATCAAAAGATAATCTGGGAAAGTCCTTTCGAAAAACATCTTCAAACTCACAGATAACTGGAATTTCCTCAATGATCATAGAATGACTCCTAGATGTGATCATATACACCAAATAACCTCAGCGCTCAAAAGACTCATACCCCGAAATACAAAATAAAATGGTCTTATTGAAACAATCTAATGTAGGATGATAATACATGAGTGGATGTGACGACCCGACTTTTACCACCCAAAAGTCGTCGTCAAAACATAACTCTTACCTTGATATAGATTTAAATAGGTGGACATAAAATTTTTCTTTTCTTAAACAACACTGAGATGCATACTAGAAAGGATTACCATTCATTACTTCCAAATTAAACGGAAACAACTATCAATCAAAAGTAGCGGAAATAAAATACAAATGTCTTCCAAAATAATAGACAGAACAATGATAAAACTCTGCAGATCTGCTCCATCAGTCTTAAAATTTAGCCCTACTCAGCTTCGTCATCCATGAGTTTTTCGTCATCTGAAAAGTAACAAGAGTGAGCTTACCAAGCCCAGCAGGATACTCACATGCAGAAAACAGCATTCATATAAGCAAAAATATAAATTCATAAACATAGTATAATAACAGTTGTCATATCGTCTTCTCTTCAGTTCTTATTCTTTTTATCTTGTCTTAGAAAATTCATCAAAATCGTTCAGAATTCATGTCATCTTTAGGGACCGGACTGGAGCGGACAACATCGAGGACGGGTTGTGTGCTACCCCACAACCTAAAGCCATATCCCCTCATTATACTCCCCGGGGCGGAAGGTCATGCCTTTAACCCGACATACGGGGCCATAGTTCCTTGTGCCACCAAAAGGTTCCCTCCCGTGGCCCAGGAGG
>JAOVVI020009152.1:0-13783 GCA_028571085.2 Nepenthes alata
TTTTTTGTTCTCAAAATTCTTTTGCAGAATTCAAAAGCACCTACAGTTGACTTTGGACCTGATTATGGTCTGAGAAAAGTCTGTATATCTGAGGTAAATAAACTTTTTGGACTTTTAATTTAGAGTGAGTGATTGTTAACACAATAGTTTTAGTTTCTGCAATATTTGAGCATGACATCGTCCTTGAGGTTTAGGGAATCACAAGAATTTGGAAACATGGAACAACTTGCATGACATTGTATTAAGGAAATTTTTGAGTAGTAATACTTTTTCATTGAAAAAAATTTTAAAAGAGAAAAGGGATTCATGAGGATTAACTTAATGTGCAAAATTTCAATGGCCATTATACAATTCTACATGTTGCTTTCAAACTTCTTGTTCCCTGAGCTTGCACTCTATTTAATGGTTAGCCTCTAATTCCAGCTCTGAATCTCCTCTGCCATTTGTCTTCCTTAGATCAACTTTTCAGGTTTATATGGTACATCTTCAAGCTTATTATTGGCAGAAATGATCTTGCCACTTCATATTCTTTGTTGTTTCGAGTTTGTAACAACTAGTAAGTCAACTCCTAATTACTGCTTTGTGACTTCAGCGTTGCTTTTATCCACTGGCCAGCATGGCTTTAAGATGTGACAGAGTGGCTTTCTGAAAGGAAATCATCCCACATTAGAAAAAGATATTATCCACTGGATCACATCTCCCTTGAATATTGGAAAACAATCTTGAGGCCGGAATCTTTCTGCCTCCAGTTGGTATCTGTGGCTTGAGTGACTGAAATTGGCAATGCAATAGGTGAATTGACTGACCACTGAATAGACGTAGCAGCAGGAGAATAAGCATGGAGTACTTCACACATTATAACTTGTGAAATTTCTCAAGTGCTATGGAGCTCATCAATTGATGACCTATCTGATCTACCCATCTCCATTTCCACAGTGCGAATGCCAAATGTTTGGAGACATCAATCAAATGCACCTTTTTGTTTAAAGGGTTCATTGCTTTCTTATGAGTGGGAACTTGGGTTTTTGCCAACAATTGTTTTCTTTCTTATTTCCCGTTGTCTTCTTTCATATGCTATGTTACTGTTGACTAAGTTAGGGAATCAAGCTGGGTCTGGACAGATCTTGGTACTAAGTTTGAGTTATCAACGGGGCTGCCAGGCTTTAGCTTCTAGATTCATCTCATGTTTTGGATTTAAATAACTATTTGGCACAGTATTCAACGTATGATTCAGGCCGATTTTTGTACTATAAAACCTTGAAGTAACTCCTTGGTGGGACTGTCAATGAGAACTCAATTGTTGGCATTCTAGTAATGAAGGAGGCATGTACTCAATTGTTGGCTATGTTGGTACAAGGGTGGGATGTGTATGTATTTGACTAAAAAGTTTAGATGTGGCTTGATACATTCATGTGTGATCTTGGCTCAAATATTCCAGTGATTTTGAGACAAGTTGCGATGGTAAATGGTGCTAAAATTGGGTTGGGGTTGTGTGAGATGAAGAATAGAGGTTTCCAGAGGTATCATGATTTTTGAATGAGGGATTTGGTTGTTGATTGGTGTTTCAATTCCACTGTGTTGCAGAGGGTGATTTGTAACTGGGTTTGTTGAGTTTAATTGATGGTGGTGACTTTTGGAGGTTGCAGGTTGTAAATGTTGAATCCTGGCTATGATTTGTGGAATTCAGATAAAGATGATGGAAAATGGGTGATCGGTACAGTTTAGTTCTAGATAGCAATGATGAAAGGGTGTTGGTGGGCATAGTGAGTGATCAACAACGTCAAAAGCAAAGTTGCAGACATGGTCAACTGCTTCTAACCTCTAAGGAAAGTTATAGGGTGCAGGTTGGATAGTTTGTGTGCTCTGTTAATCTAAGGGTTTGGATGTGGGCTTGATTTTTCACTTTATGGTCTTGGGTTGAATATTTTAGTTAATTAGAGTTTGAGTTGTGGTGGTAAATGAGGTTTAAGTTGGGTTTGGGTGGTGTGATAAGGCTGCCTGATGTTTTTCTGGGGAGTGAATGAACAATTGGGTTGCTAATTAAGGGTCTCAAGTCCATTATATTGATAGAAAGAGCAATGTTTGAGTATATTGAAGCTTAATAGATGCTGGTGATGTTTGGTGTTGCAAATTGTGACTGTTGAATCCAGTGCCTATGATGTCTGGAGTTAGGAAAACTGTGCTGGGGCTAGGGATGTTGAAGATGGTTTTGGGTGAACTGAATGTTCTTTTCTTTCTTCCCTTTGTGGTGTTATTTGGAGTAAAGTAGCAGTGGATGGTGATAGTGATATTGATAGTGGCATTGGTGGATCTGGAGATGGTAGGCAGCATTGGTGGATGCAAACATTCAATGAACATGGGTGCATAAATTATTGTACATTGACACTGACAAAGATTCATGACAAGAGTGATTCGCAAGGAATTGACTATAAGTCCAAAGGAACAGCCTTGAAACTGGATAGGGTTTGTTGTTGTCACCAACCTAATATAGGATAAGAACAAGCAATATGATAAACCTTAACTTATTGATATTCTCTCAAAGATGTTCTATCAAATTCAATCATGTGGTTTCCTGTTTGCATGCTTAGATGCTTTGAGAACTATAATAAACTAGAACATGGATTTTCTTATAAGATAGGCCTAAATGTAATTTTGAAATATATTAACAACTTTAAAATAAAAAGTGCTATTATGTCCTAATTCCTGGTGTAATTGCCAAGACTTAAAAATTCTCAGTTTTGTCCTTTTTTTTTCTGCATTGGCTCCTCTTGTTGAAATATGTGAGCTTAAATGTCTGATTAGTTTTTTCTAAGTGCGAGACAAGTTTTACTTGCATTTCAATCTGCTCTCATATATACATATATACGTATCAGTTCATGGTTTTGGAATGATTTACAATTGGTTGGGTGTTGTCATACCACATCATAATTGTAGGTGTCATGCTTCTAGATTATTATTATTATTTTTTTGTAGTATGAACTGTGCTTCAAACGCCTACTTCTTTCACAAGAGGAAAAAGAAGGGTATCCACTTTCATGTATAACACATAGTGCAAGTCTAAGAAGAGATCTTTTTATGGATTTAGGTGGTTGACATTGAGGAAATGGCATGGGCCCCAAAATATGGCTTGAAAGGAATGATTGATGCATCTATTTGTGTAAGAGTTCATTCAGATGGCAAAGAGGCATATGAAAAGATCATACCTCTAGAGTTTAAAACTGGGAAGGGGACAAACAGACAGGCAAGTTTTTTTCAAATTAGCTGGAGGATCAAAAGAATGTCATATACATTGTAGCTTGGTTTCTTCACATGGTTTTCCTGTTCTGCACCTTGCACAGTCGGCAATGGAACACTCTGCCCAAGTGATTTTATATACTCTCATCATGTCTGAGAGGTGTGTTCAGCTCACTTTGTTGTATGCTTCTGACTATGGAGATTTACCAAATGATTATAGTTTTTTTTATCTACCTTGTGCTTTTAGATATTTGGAGAACATTGATTCCGGTCTCCTGTATTATCTCCACATGGATCAGACTCAAGTATGTTCAAATATATATGACTAATTTTCACCGATGTTTCTATTTCATTCAGTCAATCTTTACTGTTTTCTTAGGGAATAGTTGTTCGAAGATCAGATGTGATCGGGCTGATTATGCGCCGTAATGAATTAGCACGTGATATTGTGAAGGCATTGAGTGTTCAGCAATTGCCACCAATGCTACGGGTATTGCTATTGCTGTAAACTTCATGTAATCTCTCGCATTTTTCTTAGTTCGCCAAGTTTACTAATATATTAATTGCTTATAGAGTCCAAATATATGCAAAGGCTGTCGCCACCTCAATCATTGTACCATTTACCACAAGGTAATTACTGTTTGTTCAGGGCCTGATTTTCTGTTAGGAATAACTTCTAATAAATCATTGCATGTTTGTTCATTGTTAGAGAGTGAATATGGGAATGTAGCAGAATGTAGGTTCTTTGTTTTTCTTCTTTTGTTACATCGTGAGTTCTTTACTTCATGTGCTGTGAAATCTATTTGTTTCCCCTTTCTATGTATGGTACTGGTAATGCTTGTTACATCATTAAATTATATAAAACAAAACAAATGCTTCCAATGATCTTCAGAGGGGAGGAAAGATGAGAATGACAATATTTCACAAGGTTTATCGTTGGATTATTCTTGTTTGATCAAGCAATGGCAATGCATAACTTCAGGAGCATCGATTCATGCCAAATGTTTTCACTCTTGGGTATGTTATCATGAAAGTCACCACAATTGCAGGAGTTAAATTTTGACTCTGATTTTGATTGCTACAGGCACACGGTGGAAGCACCGACAGCAGTGGATTGGGAGATTTCTTTGATTCACTTACTAACCATTTAACGAACTCTCATCTTCGTTTCTTAAAGAAATGGAATCAATTAATCGACCTAGAAGCTAAAGAGATGCAGGTTTGGAATATTTTTGTCGTTTTTCATCAAACCTTTGATGCAATGATTGACTTCCATGCTTATGCCCGTTTTCAGTTTAACAAAAGCAACATATGGCAACCACCAGTTTCAAAGAGTCAGCAGCACTCAGGTTGCCTCTCTTCCATTGTTCTCGATGCCTCAGATCAGCTCCAGATGCAAAATCCTACTAAGGACAACAGATTTGTGTATCGTTTTGTGCGTCAAGATATACACAATCTTGATGAGGGGATACATGATAGGGATTCTCAAAGTGCTAGATTTTCTGTAGAGGATGATATGGATTGTAAACTTCAGAGTGGAGACTATGTGGTATTTTCCTCCCTATATTTTGTGTATTGTCCTTGCTTCTCATGAACTTTATGGAGTTTCATAAGAATAAGTGGTATACTTTTTTTTCGATAGCATGTACAACCATGTATAGAAGTATACATTAGTAGGAAATGGTGACATATAAAAATTAACCTAGTTGACACTCGATTGCTGCACACTCTTTTGAACTTTTTTCCATTTGCTAACATCTGGTATCTTATAATGTGAAACGTTTAAATGTGAGGAGTTTCATTTGTTAATTCATTGATGGAACTTATTTCATTGCAGACAAACAATTTGCCACTCTCGTAGTCCTAAATATCACACATGGCTAGCCTCAATTAGTTTTCTTTCTTATACATTTTGACATCACATTTACTTTCTAATTTTTTTAGTTATTGATCTTGTCTAATAATATATGTACAGATATTAAGTATTGAATCGAGTCATCTTGCAGTGGCTAATGGGCTTATTACTAAGATCAGTCGCTTCCATGTGTCAGTAAGTCCAATGCTTGTTGTGTTCTTGACCTTTTTAATTGTATAAATTACTTCTATGATTGCTTCTTGTTTAGTGAAGTGTGGTAACATGAAGTTCAAGTAGGAACTTACATTTTTCAAATAGACACTTATAATACTTAAGAAATAATTCTTGGCCTTTTGCCAAAATTTTAGGTCTCTTTTTCGAAGCGCTTAAGGCTTCCTAAAAGTACTCGCTCTTCAATGTCAACGGATCTTTACCAGGTGGTTTGGCGGATTGACAAAGATGAATTTGCTACTTCCTTTGCTATCATGAGGTAATTGTATGATATGCTTTAAATAATTTATTCAAATGGTTGTGTATTAGGGTTGGCTGACTCTGTATTGAAGTGATCCCATGTTTCCACATTTGTTGCCAAAGGTTCAACCTTGTACAACTTTTTTTGCAAAGTGCACAAAGTACTCATCTGAGGAACATGGTTGTAGAACTCAAGGTGAGCCGTTTTTCTAACTTAATGGTTCTCAATATTGTATTGATACTTGGTCCCTTATGCACGGAAACTTTACATGTTTCCCCAGGCTCCTAGATTTGACAGTGGATGTATACTCAGCCAAGATCCAGCACTATCATATATTTGGTCGGAGAGGAACCTAAATGATGATCAACGCAGAGCAATCATCAAGGCAATTACAATTTTAGTCCATATGTCTTCCTCTTGAGCTTATTTTCTGTCTTCCTCAGTGAACTTATTTTTTAAAATTTAAAGTTTCTTACAATATTTTCTCACATTTTTCCTTCATTTGCAAATTTCAGATACTTACAGCTAAAGATTACGCTCTTATCCTCGGAATGCCTGGGACAGGCAAGACATCCACTATGGTGTATGCAGTGAAGGCTTTGTTGATGAGAGGTGCATCTGTCTTGCTTACATCCTACACAAACACAGCTGTTGATAACTTGCTTATCAAATTGAAAGCTCAGGTCATTTTTTGTTCTTGTTGCATATTGTAATTACTGTAAAAAAAGCCACTGAAGCTATAGCTTTCTTCTTGATCTCTATTACTTGTGTTGGTATACTTTCTAATTGAGTTGTACTTTGTCCAATAACGAGTGTCTTCCTTTCCATTTTTCCTGTTCTGAAATGCATATCCAGTTTTACTTACCAAAAAAAAAAGAAAAACGTAAATCATTATTAAAGTTGATAACCATTAGCTATATCAGCTTTTTTTTTATCAGTGTGTTCATTAATTAGTTTTTTAGCAGTTTACATAAAAGCACTTCTTGAAGGTAATTTGGAAGGCTATTGCAAAAATATATGGTATCTGATTGTTGTTGCATCAAAAAAGTTTCGTACATTCCCTTTTTTCTTTGGAAGGGCACTAATTAAAATAGAGGGATTTTAAATAAAAAGCCAAATTTCATCCAGTGGAATATTTATATGTACATGCCCTTCCTATACGCCAAATCCTGTAACCTTGGTATGGTTAAAGAAAGAAAAAAGAAATGATCTTAAGGTTTCTAACTGGAAAACTTTCCTGGGATCCTTATGGGCACATGTTCATTTGGAAATAAAAGAAGGTGAATAATTCACTATTAGTTTCTGACGTCAGGTTGATAATAGACAAGTTTAAATGGTCCGAAATCCAAAGTAGTTGAGAACATGGTCGCTTTTTGTCATCTTGTTCTTAAACCTATGATATGATAAGTCGAAGTTTCTAGTGACATAGCTTTTGCAGAGTTTCATTTGCACATTTATGGTTATGGAAATAGATAAATTTCTCTGAAGACTATGTCATTGTGACGGTCATCTTCTGCTAGTTATTGTTTTGTTTGAACAAGTTTTCTGGTGGATTTTCCCTCTACAAATTTATTTAATTCTTTTGTGTGATTATGCAATGGATAATGTGCCTATAAGTTCTAAGTTCTCTTTTAAATTATAAGTATAGTTGTCCTTTCTTTTTAATGAAAGTGAAGGTTTCTTAGGGGATAGATTTTGTACGTATTGGAAGATTTGAGGTTGTTCACAAGGAAGTTCACACGCATTGTATTTCAGGTTTGATAATTTTGTATAATCATACTTGTAATATGATTGGTTTCTTTTTTTCATGCAATTTATTAGTTGAATTTCCCTATGACAGCCATGGACATACATAGTGTTGAAGAAATCAAAATAAGACTGGACCATGTGAAAGTTGTTGCAGTTACTTGCTTAGGGATAACTAGTCCCTTGCTTGCGAATAAGAAATTTGATGTTTGCATAATGGATGAGGCTGGACAGACTAGCTTACCGGTAAGACAACTTTGTTGATTGTTTATAAAATGCAGATATGCTCTAGACTATGAGTAATACTTTGACATGGCCTATAACACTACTTGAACCTATTACATAGTTATTAAATGTGTTGACTTGACATGAACCTACTAAACCTAAAAATAAACACGTTTTGACCCATTCAATATTTCTGTTAATTAACATGACTTGATACCTGATGTGTCCTGAAACCAAACTTCGAATGGGGTTCAGATCACGTAGATAGTTGAATTCGGCTTCGTCCGCCTATTTTGGATCTTGTACACTACTAAGACAAACGAGAGGTCAAGTGTCGGCGGGATGTCCCACCGAAACATTCCGACGCTCAAATCAGTAAAATATCTTTCTAAGAATCAAGAAGGTAAAAAATGAGGAGAAAGACAGAGAGTATTTGTGGTGACGATTTGGCTCTCGTTGAGAGAGGTTAATGTTGCTTGTGAGGGACGTTGATCCCTGTCCCTGGGTTTTTGGGATCGTAGCGACAGGAGAGAAAGAGAGCGTGGACATCCTGTAAGCGTGAGAGCTCGAGAGGACGCTGTGTGAGCTCTAAGAGACTCCTCTGGGAAAGAGGAATGTAAGTACGAGAGCGATTGAAGTAGGTATGAGAGCGTTTTTGTTTGCTGAAAGAAGGCCCGTCCTGGAGTGTGGACTCCATGGCCTTCTTATAGTTGAGAGGCTGGGCATCCTTCCTTAGGTAGGAATGCTTGATTCCAGTGTTCCGTTGGACCAGCTTCCTTTCTTGGCGTTGGCAGTAATGACAGTAACAGCTCATTGGGAGGATTGCCTTCATTCTGTGTTTTGTAATTGCTAGGGTTTACAGCAGGCAGGGAAGAGAATCCAGCGCCTTCCTCGTGGGGTGTGCGCTGAATCTATTGGTGACCGTTGCTATGGAAATTGCCTTTTTGGGGGAGCGCGAAATTAGGGGAGAAGACCGTTGTTGGTCTCGTGGGCCAAGTTGGGCTTGGTCTTCAAGTAGTCAAGATTCCGGTCAATAGAATCGTTGACCGTCTTGGAAGTTGACCGTTCAAGTTGTCCGTCCTGACTTTTCCGTCTTTTTTGGCTTTCAACTAGTCAACACCCTGCGCTGACCGTCATGGTGTAAAATGGGCCTTGATAGTTTTGGGCCGTCTTTACTTTCTGGATCAACCCATTCCTGGCGCACCCATTAATATATAGTTGATTGCAATATGTATTATTATGGTTTATGAACTTATTGTATGGTCCCTAAAAACTCATTAACTATTTCCCATAAGAAGTCGACAATCTATAGATGAACAAATTACTTAGGTATTAATTGATGCATTGTTATTGAATTTGATGTGCAATATTTGACTAAGTTAAAGAATTGCCACAAAATTACCCAAATTAGATGTGCTTTCTTTAATGAGAAATCATATAAGAATACAAGGACTCCTAGATGGATTCAAAGCTTTTGAATATGTGCAAACCTTTTCTTGATATGTATTTTCAATTTTTGAAAGCTTATAAAGCTCTGTCATTAAGCCTTGTTCAAAATTTAGTATTTTTTTATCGATTCCCATCCAATAAAAATATGTGTTTTTTTTTATTGGAAGTGTACCTAGGCGGACCCAAAGTCTGTTTAGCAAAATATGATAGCAAACAAACGAACAACTGAGAAGCCATAATGTAGCTAACGATTGTTGTGTTCCTGACCCTATTATGACATTAAACAACTTATTAAAAGGGTAACTTGATGCACGAAGCTCTCTCCCACTATATGTGGCGAACAACTAAGAAGCCATAATGTAGCTAACGATTATTGTGTTCCTTACCCTATTATGACATTAAACAACTTATTAAAAGGGTAACTTGATGCACGAAGCTTTCTTCCACTATATGTGGCAAAAGGTTCGACATTTGGACCTATCATACATAATCTTACCTTTTATTATATAAGAAACTATTTTCACAATTCAAGTACATGACCAAAAAGTTACATATCGATGACTGTACTATTACACCAAAGCTTCCCTCATATTGAACAAGTTATTAACTTGATTGTGTTTGTGTACGATTGTTCACGTCCTGTCATGTAATGACAATTTCTGTCAGTTACCCACGCGGCACTTGCCTAGCATACCTCGTGTGATGTAGACATGTTAGCCTTCTTCGATATTCCGACTTCAAAATTTGTAGAGATACAAGGCATTTAGAGAAAACACTTTTTACTATAGAAGTCAAGTGTAAGATATAGTGTACACCTCTGGCACTCATTCCTACAAACTCCTCCAGATGTTACCCCTCAAGCTTTTTAAGACTAGTCACCCTTTCGGTTACGCACCACCTTGGCTATACCTAACTTAGTTTTGCTTGAGTTGCTTGCTCCCTAATTTCTGGAGCTTGATTAGCTTCTATGGCTTGTCTCCAAATGAGAAGAGTTTACCCCTTTATATAGGAGTGCCATAATCTCAATCAATAGTTAGGATTATCTTTCCATCCACCACTAAGAATGTTAAGATTCACCTTCTAGAATATTTTATGTAAATATCTCCCATTTAGAATACTCTAAAATCTCCTACATTCTTCTTACTTAAGAACATTCTAGAGTAAGTACATGTCTTTTCCTTTTTCTATAATTTTTTAGGTTACTCCAGAATTATCTAAGATCTCTTAGACAACTATTTATTCTATATATACATTTTTGTACACAAATTGTACATGCAAGCGTTATTTGTCTGAAAGTAATGTTTGCATGGTGTCTAATCTCTATGCTTATTGGCCATCTGTGATAGTCCGCAGTTATTTACCTTGAAGGGCCTTCCTGTAACTTCTGCCCACAGGTCATGAGCAGTAGCCATAAATAGCTGCCTTAATAGCTTGGGTATGAATATTCTTCTGCAGTGCTCTATCAATGCAGAATTGTGCACGGATTAGGGTTGAAGGTATTTCAAAATGGATCCAACTTTACAAGCATCAGACATGAAATACCACTCCTTTAGGTTGTGAAACTATACAGGGTAATATTAATCTTTCCTCAAGGAATTCTTGCCCATCTCATCATCACTCGTGTTCCATCCTGACAATGTAAGCTGAACTGATTGAAAATCTCCCATCATTTTAGGTTTCCACCTAATTCTCCCCCCTTTCTATTTCAATCCAAGGTTTTAAAATGTGAAGCAGCTTCAAGAGCTTCCTGAAACCCAAAGCCAGAGGCACTATATTGATGATCCCATATTGAATCACTTCAAATAGACCCATAAACTCAGTTCACTGATGGGGTTTCATTACCACTAGCAATGGACCATAGCTGCTTGATCACTGAAGTTTTATTCTAAATGTGAGAATTCTTGATGCACAAACCTCCAAAATTCTTTTTTCTGTAAGCACCTTGCCAAGATTCCAAAGCCATTTTACTTTTCTTGTCTGTCCCAGACCACAAAAAGACTTCCAGAACTTCTAATCTTTTACCATTTTCTTCGGACGAATAGCATTTCAATCCTTTAGACTTGAAGGCTATATAGTTGAGATATCATCAAATTGACACTTACAGCATCAGGTTGATTTGAAATTTAGCTGTTCAGGAGTGGATTCTAACTGCAATTTTTCCTGTAAATGGTTTATAATCATATAAATCAATTTTGAACCTGAAAGATGAGCCTCTAGATGTTTCTGTGGAAGTGTACCCTGTAGTAAATGTTAAACTGCCAAAGTCTGCCACTTACTTGGGTCTCTAATCCCTTCAAAATCTTCTCTCTTTTAGCTTCATTAGCTACCTCAAAAAGTTTCTGAAAACAGCTTGAAATATTTCTGAATATGCACAACAGAGCTGAAATTGCCTTTGCACATAAGAACGGGTTTATTTGCACATAAAAATGGGTTATCAGCATAACGTATATGGCCAAATTTTGCCCATTTACACTGTGGTACACTTTGCCCTCAAAGCATTTCAATTGTAGATCATATCCCATGCTATGGAGGAGAGCTAGTGGAATAGGATATTCCCCTATCCTAACCATCTCCTTCGAAATAATTACACATTTTTCACAGTAGAAAACACAGCAGTGGGCAAACTCTCCCAAACCCAATCAACAAAGTTCAATGGAAAAGCCCATACACTGCCCATTGTTTGGAGAAACCTGTGTGTAGGGAATCATAGGCCTTAAATTTATTTTTAAACGGCATCTTGGACAAGTTCACTTCCTCTTGTAATGCTTGACCAACTCTTGACATAAACATTCTTCTCAATTGATAGAAGCACCTTGTGTCTCCTCCGTGGGCCAGTTTACAATTATTGCATCCATATCCATTTATTTGGGATTATTCCCTAGAACCAACAATGCTTTAGTGTTGTGCATTGAGCCATTTTTTGTTATCTGTGCAGCACGTTGTAGCATGCAATGGGCCTGTAGATCCTCTTATTGATTGCACCAGATGCTTTGTGTGTCTTACAGCTTGGTCTTGGTAATTTTAATTGACAATCTAGTTCTTTTTCTAGGTTAGGCCCTTTTCAGCTACTAATATTACTGAGTAAACACTTTTCATCTACCATTAATATTTGTGTTGAAGTCTCCTTAGAAATGCTCACCTCGTTAGATTTGCAGGGAACCGTAATAAAATCAATCTCATTCTCTTGTTTTTTTCTGAATGTTTCAAAATTTTAATCCTTCAGATTTCCATCACCAGCCTTCCTAATTAATCTCCTACAACCTTATTTGCCTATGTGAGCATGGTTGCAGATTGTTAAAGCTTACTTTTGAACGGAGAGAATTTAGAGGAAATCTCAGCTTTTTTGGCTGAAAAGTTGAAACTAAATGGATCATTTGGACAATTGGCTAGGAAGTTCAGATAAAAGTCCGCCTTTGTCACAAACTACTAAGTTTTGCAAAATATTGGTTTGCAGAAATATCTCTTTGCCTTAGTGCTCATATCTTATTTCTCAGTTCATACATGAGGAAAATCATCCTCAGCTGAGTATGGAAAGTTATGTTCTAAATTCTCCTAGTAAATCTAAGAGAAGGGATGCTTGAGCAATGGAAAACTACTATACAACTTGAACTGAGGACATCAGTGTGATGTCATTACCAGTTAGTCCCTTGTACCTGCATGTTTTTCTTTCTAAGAGTTTCAGTTACTTTATCCTAAGTTGCAAAGTTGATGGATTATTTCTGTGAACATCCCTCTTCTAGCACCAATTTCCATTAAGTGTTTGATTTTTCCAGGCAAATAAAGGTGAAAGGGGGGAGAGGGAGAGAGGGTGAAAGATAGAGGAGTTGATTTGAAGACTGGTTTTTAGGATTCTTAATTTTTCCCACTATGACATGCAACGTATATATATGCGTCTTTAAAATCAGGGAAAACTCCTCCAATACTTCATATGAAGTCTCTTATTACAGGAAGAGCAAATAATATTTTATAGTGATTTAAGATGTGCTAGGTCTATATAGGTGTATATACAAGATAAAAAATTTAATTATTTGTTGATCAAAACAAATAATTAACTTGTTCCTTGACTGGTCTAAAGTTCGAAACTAAAATGTGATTAGTATTAAATGTCACATTTTTACAGAAATTGACTGTGTAGTGCCGAGACTTCTCCAAGCAAGGCAATGCTTTCTCAACTCTAGGATCCAATAGTTTTGTCTCATATGCTTCGCCACATGAGGCTAGCAAGGCAAATATCTTTAAACGAGTTTTGCATTGTTTATAATGACTTCGAGGCTCCCACACTTGTTAGTCAATCAATTTGCAATATATCGTTGTTTCCCGACATTTCGGTAATGCTCACTCCATTAATAGGTTCTCATGCCTCATTTGGCATTTGCTCTTTTAATTATAAAGCATCTTGGCATGTGGAGCACTCATGCCCCAGTCTATAGCCGGAAACTCACTCGTCCATTAGTGTATGTTACTTGTATCTATGGCAAACTATCCCTGATACTCTGGTACTCAAGCCTCATGTCTGGAATGGTCCCTACATTCATATGGCAACACACATCATAACATATCTTGGTCACTTGAGCATGCTCGCATATGTCAACCCTCGGGTGTCAACAAGCACCTTACCCGGCAACTGTGACATTAGTCTTGAGTAGCATAGTGTTGCTCCATTATGTGCTTCTAGCGTCACGAGCATAACTCGGCTTTGAGACTCCCAGCTTGTCTCTCACACAGGGAAAGTATTTCCTCAAGTGTGACATATAGAAATCCGTCCACCATCTCAGAGTAGCTCACAAAAGTGGTGGAGAGCT
>JAOVVI020009154.1:0-13781 GCA_028571085.2 Nepenthes alata
GAAGGGTTTCCACGTTAAATCTGGTGTATTCTCTCGGTTTCTGCTTTTCCTTGTTGGCTGTCCGCCCGAGCGCTGTCCCTCTGTCCGAGTGTCTTGTCCTCTCGGTCGTTGCGCTCAGGAGCATTCTGTCCGAGCGGCCCTTTTACCCCAACAGAAATGGAAAAGGAAGAGAAATAGAGATTCTAGTTTTTCAAGAAAATGAATACTTCACTCCTTTAATAGGCTTGTACGTCCAATGGAGAGTAAAAGATGGATTCGGGTATACCCTCCCTCTGTATACCATTCCACATAATTGTTTTGTGATGTGACATAAAAATTCAATAATCGAAAAATAACTTCACATCTTAATATTTTACATATATACAATTAAGTACTCCACCTGCAACATATTTTCGTTTATGAAAACCAGGACGCAGTCCAAACATTACATACAGAAGTTCCTCCGACATCTTGGTTTTGGAAATAGCTCTCAGACTGTGATCTTCGTGGCAAGAGACTTGTGTCAAGTTTAGATCTTGATCGTGTCTTCATGGAAGTCCCTGCCAGTCCATGACAATTCTAAGTTGAATCTGGGATTGCATGGGACGACTGCACGAAGACAAACTTCTGACCAGTCTAAGCAAGCTCGAATTCGAGTGTTGATCGCCCATATTATAAGCTATTGAACTCCCTCCCATCTCATGGGAATTTATACTTTCTAAGTCAGGATATATCTTGTTGACACCTCTCAAATGATCCATCGAAATAGACCTCCTCAATAGATGTAACTTATGCTCTGAAACCTGCTGATTGCTGTCCACATTAATCTCACTCGCATTAAGATTTACGTCAACCTTATTTTGTACACAAACACCAGACAGTTCGGCATCTCTCCCCATTTGAACTCTATTATCGTCGTCAACCCCACTAGTCCTTGTGAAGTTATTCCCCAGTTCACCATCACCGATCCCCGAACCCGGCACCCGGGTCATCTCTGGGTCTCTTGAATGATCGAAATTCTGATCATTTGAAGGCGAAGAATGCCTTCCAGAGTCTGTGACAATACCGGCGCGACACAACGGACAATTTGTATGTGATCTCAACCATGTGTCTATGCACCCTATATGAAATGCATGGTTACATTTGGGAAGAAGCCTAAGAGTATCGCCTTCTTGAAGCTCACTCAAGCAGACAGAACATTCCGTCCCTTCTATCAAGCCATCACCCTTTCTGTATCTGACGACTGTGATTGAATTGATAATTGACTGTTGGAGACCAACGGTGGTGATGAACCAAATGGGATGGTCAGCAACTGGGTCCTGATCCATACGATCATGATACTCATCTTCCTCCCCAGAAATTGATCGAGCCGGTGATGGAAGTCCCTCAGAACTTCTCCTATTAGAGCAGTACTTGACAACAATGGCATAGTAAGAGACTAGAAGAAAAAGGCTTGCAAGCGTTACGGCCACGATGATCACAAATGGTGATATATGATAGCCCTCTTCCAAATTCGACGGCGATGGAGGGTAAAATGATACAGAATAGGAATAGCAACCGTACACACATGTTTGATCGCAAAATTCTGCGCAATCTGTTTCATTTGTAGCTGTTGTAATATTTGGGAAGAGCTTTCTGTTAAACATGACGATCTAGGAATTTTTAGGAGAAAGACTCTTCGGTGGATCTAGGAAGAGTTTTGCTCTCTCTGCGGCTTCTGCAGTGAAGGAAGGTTGATTTGCTCTTCACGTTTGCTGCGGTGGTTGTTGCATTTATAAACCATTTCTCTTTCAAGTTCTTGGTGTGGATGGTGACCCCTTTGTATTTGTTCTTGCGATTTTCTGATACCAATTCAAGACGCCAGCGTGCTGATTTGGAAGTATGGACCTAACAATTGGCAGAGGGAAAGTTTGATGAATAATCTGAATTTATGATATCCATCAATCATTACAAAAATATGATGATTATTTAATCTTTTTGGGAACCACAGCACAGGTCACCAACGATCATGAAGCAGAAGTTGCACGAAATGAAAATTAATAAACAAGGAAAAAAATTATTTAATCTTGACATCCCACCCTATTCTCATCATACTCCTACCCACCAACTTATCATATTAATATCCACAGTTTCTTGTGATCGTGACACGCACATTAATCTAAGTAATATACATATACACACATACATACATATAATTGTCATATTATGTTGAGTTAACAAGTCTTTATCAAATTTTTTTTTTTTTAAATTCTCTTGATGGATAATAAACTTGTTTGGCTGATGAATTGGACATGTGTGACTTAATTAAACTGCAGGTGAGGTTACCTAGACGATGGTTTATGTTTATGGTAGTGAGTATCTATAAATTAAAATGCATTTGCATCCTTACTTTTGATATCTGCAAGGAGCACCCTACTTTTACAACAAATAGCTCAATGAGCGTCCGATTCCAGGGTCGGTTACTGGGATCAAATCAACCGCGCACGATCGAATCTCCTAGTAAATGCAGCAGTATAGAACTATGGTTCATATGAACATAACCACAAAGTTTGAAATGGTTTACAGTTTCAATAGACAAATTTTACAATTATATACAAAATATAATACTTGATGCGTCATTGGGTCTGGGTTCTCGTACGAATTAGGGAGCCTTCGGATTCCTCTACTCGGTTAGATCATGAACGGGTTTGGTTTCCGTATCTCTCAACATGTGCCTTGCGCACCACAAAAAGCAAACAAGAGGTCAGAGGACAGCAGAATGTTGTCCCACCGTAAATATTTCGACACTCAAATTAGAAATCTTTCCCCGAGAATGGAAAGATGCACGCATGGAAGTAAACGCAATGAAAATGCAGGAATGCTAAAATGCAGGGAGTGCGTGGGATATTAGAAGGAGGCTAGTGCTTCCTTTGGTGCACCGCAGGGTTGGCTTACTATTGCCGCCGCAGGGAGGCGGTGGTATGAGGGAAGAAAGATGGTTCTCTCTCCTCGTTGCCTTGAGCGCTGAGTGTTGGGATCCGAACTTTTGATCGCAGGTCACCGTTTAGGAAGTTTGTGAAAGTGGAATCCCCTCTCTCTGTTGCCGGAGTGAGTATTTGTAAGCTCTTTTGAGAAGGCTTTGGGAGTTGGGATCTCTGACAAAGCGTTTGCCAGGATTCATCGGCTGTTGAGCGCTGGCGGTGGCCAGTGGTGTCAGTTGTCGCCTTGTGGAGGCAAGGCGACCATTGTCGGGTGTGGCCAACGCATGCCTATTTGACTTTACTTGGAGTGGTTGAGCGGCTGTTGGGGCGCCGTGTGTTGCAACTTGTCAATGTTGACCATATCTCCCATTGGCTGACATCCCCTGAGCCGGCGCCTCCTACGTCGGTAGACTACGGTCACCTCTGTAGGGATACAAGCGATGCTGATTTGCTGCGTGTTTGGGGCACGCAATGGGCCTTGTTTCTGGATCCCTTGGAACGTCGTTGCTGGGTTGGGCCCTTCTACTGATCGGACCCGTCTTCTTCCAGTTGGGTTTCATCGGTTCTGACTCAATGCCATACTGGACCCATCACTAGCCTCTCATACCTGGGGACGGCCCATTTCTGGGGCCTGGCATGTCAAAGGTGGGTCCCATCATTGGCTCGCGTAGGCCTTCTCGAGATGCACTGGTCTCCGATTCTCATGGGCGCCATTCCTTCCCCATGGAGTTGGATTTGTATGGGATCTTCAAGGCGCTGGGCGTTCTTGTGGCACGACTTCATCCTAATGTCATGCGCTACTTGGTGTCCATGTGTGTCTTTGTCCGCCTTCACGATTGTGGGTTCAGCCCACGCTCGATGAAGGTGATCTTTCACTTTGTCCAATTGGAGGATTGGATTTTAATGTCTTCTCGTCCAGGTTTCCGTTTCTGGGGGGGATGAACCCTGACTTAGTGAAAAATTGGAAGAATCACTTTTTTTTTTCTAACGGCCCGTCCAGAGTGGGAGATTTCCCACGAGCGGGGTCATGTGTGCAATTTCTTCTTGAAAAGCATTAGCGAGGAGGAAGTGAAGCAAAAGAAGGATTTGATCGACCACATCAAGGCGAAGATCAAGACGTTAGCTACCCAGGGGTTTTACTTGACCTCCGAGTACTTCGCGGCCGTCAGGTGGAAACCCGCAAGTAGTGGGGCAGTGGCTGCAGCCCAGAAGAGGAAGGTCTGGGCCCTGGTCATAAGATAGCCATCGAATGAGTCGCCCGAGAGGAGTGGCTCATCACTTCGCTGAAGTCCTTTTCTGATGAGGACGTGGCGGCCGTGAAAAGGATGAGGAGAACCGGAAGCACTTCTAGCAGGAGGGCCTTGATATTGCCAGCCATGTCAGGCCAGCCTGCTGGGTCTGCCCCCAACGGCGCCTAACGGGGTCACTGTCACGACATAGGAGCCAGAGCCGCAACTGCACACGGGATTCACCGAGCGCTCTCCAATTCCATTTGTCGCTTTGGCGGAGTATGGCATTCCCTTGGCTAGGCTTCCCATGGGAGAGGGGTCTGCGCCAAGTTTCCTGTTTGACATCAAGGCTGGACCCTCCACCGGCGAGTGGCTCGTCGAGTCCTTCGGAGGGGTGGCCGTGATGGGCACCAAGGAGGCAGCGATTGACCCGACAGAACTTATTGAAATGGTGGATTTGGAGCCTGTTGATGCGTCCGTGGATGCTCCAAAGGCGGTCGATGCTCTAGTTAGAGTGTCGCTCGAGCCAATCATCACTGGTCCTGAGGCTATTGCAGAAGTCGTTGCACCCGAGGGGATCGTTACTGAAGCTCCAACCGGTGAGGTTTTGGCGAGCAGGACAGAGGAGGCTGTCGAACGACCGGAGCCCCCTAGTGTGTCCAATCCTGGGGCCATGCCAGATCTGCCTGGCGCTATGGAGGAGCTATTTATTGAGGTATGACTTCTTCACTCATCAAGTTGGGGATCTGTCTGCCAACTCTCTTTGTGCAATGTTTTCCGCGTGGCCAGGATTCACGGACTTCTCATCCTTTTTCTCTTTTGCAGATCCCAGATGTGATTTGATTCTTCCACGCTGCTCTTTCTCAATGGGACGAGCGCACCCATTAGGTTTAAGAAAAGGGTGAACGGGCGGCTAAGCAATGTTGGAGGGACGAGGTCGCCACCCTGAAGCTAGAGAATGAGCGGCTGAGAGGTGAACTGTTGGCGGCTAGGAACCTCATTATAAGCTTGCAGGATCGGTGTGCCTGTGTTGAGGCTGGCTTGCAAATTTGACTCTCTCCGGAGGACATGGCTCGAGTGTTGGATGCGAGGTTCGGGGCCGGCATACACCAATGTCGTCGTATAGTCTCCGTCGTGGCTCTGAGCATCTCTAAGGGGATCCTCGACCCTCATAATGATGGAATCAAAGATAGCTCGCGCTTGATCAACTTTTCGGAAGGGATAGGACCTCCGAGCACATAGGGCAGCCATACTCTTTGTTCACTTCATCTGTATATAGCTTTTCAAGATGAACTTTGTAATATCCGGCTTGAATGAAAAATACTTTCTCTTCACTTTTCTTTTTCCTCTTCTCTTTTTTTTTTGAATGATACGGATCTTCTCGTTGTGTCGGCTAAGTTGTCTTGCTATTATCTTCAAGGCTCACTTCGGGAGCCATTTGCGTTGTGCTCGTCCTTCAGTTGAGGATGTTGTCGCTTCTCACGTGTAGTGGGATGCTCTGTCCAATAAATCAGACGTTGTCGCACACCCTGTGGAGTCTCTCGAGGGCAAGTTGGGTTTTGAGACCATAACAATCAGACTCCGGGTCTAAGGTTGTTCCACACACGACACCATTTCGACGCTCGACCCTGCTCAAGGCATCGTCGCTTTTGTGCATATGGTTCTAGTCCACCGACCGTCGTTGACTGAGGGCTCTCTATTCTTCTGGAGAAGGTCGCTGCACACTTGCCGCTTAGGCCCCCTAAGGTTTTGTTGGCCGTTTCGTTGGGAGCGTCTAGAGCCCCCTGGCCTGCTAATCTGACCGCATTTAGGCCGTTTGGCACGAAGTCAAGGTTCTGTGACTGCTAAGAGAGGTCTGGCGCGGAGTCGGAGTTCAAAATTTAACCGCAGGTGGGTCACTCGGTCTGGGGATGAGGTTTTGTGGCCGCTAAGGGCCTTTCGACGCGGAGCCAAAGTTTGAAATTCGACCGTATGTGGGCCGCTCGGCCTGGAGTCGAGGTTTCATGGCCACTAAGGGCCTTTCGGCGCGGAGTCAAATTTCAAAATTCCACCCCATGTGGGTCGCTCGGCGAGGGGCCGAGGTTTCGTGGCCACTAAGAGCCTTTCAGCACGGAGCCGATGTTTGAAATTCGACTGCATGTGGGCCGCTCAGCGCCAGACCAAGGTTTCTTTTTACAAGTGGAAGAACGTCCTCTTAACTTAGGGGCAATCTAGGCCGTTTTTATTTTTGAAAATGGCAAGCAAGCCCACATTCGTATGAGCAATCAGATAATGAGACAAAAATAATAATTTTATTAATGGAAATGTGGTACATGTATAAGTATTCCATTTCATATATGCACAACTTACCTGGGCATGTGTGTGCCTCATTGGTAATACTTTTTGAGGTGGGTGGTATTCCAAATCCGAGGGATAAGTTTACCGTCCTGGGTGCGCAGCTTGTATCCCCCGTTCTAGAGAATCGCTGAGACAAGGAATGGGTCTTACCAGTTTGGGGAGAACTTGTTATCGTGGGCGGTTTTACCCGTCGCCTTTACACTCCGGAGGACCAGATCCCCGACCTCGAATGGGTGAGCCTTCACACGCTTATTGCAGTATCGAGCAAGGCGCTGCTGGTAGACTACTGTCCTCAGGTGTGCCACGTCGAGGGCTTCCAGGAGCAGGTCCAGGCACTCTCTGAGTCACTGGGAGTTGCTAACGGGGTCGAAGCATTCGATCCGAAAGCTGGGGAGCCCCACTTCGACGAGGATGATCACTTCTGCCCCAAAGCAAAGGCTAAAGGGCGTCTCCCGTGTCGGTTTCCACAGGGTCATGCGGTACAACTAGAGCACAAAAGGTAGCTCATCGTTCTAAGAGCCCCCTGCGTCCTCGAGTTTAATCTTCAGTCCATGTAACAGCGTCCTATTGGTCGCCTCGACTTGGCTGTTAGCCTGCGGGTACGCCATGGATGTATGAACTAGTCTAATGCGCAAGCTCATACAATATTTGGTGAACCGTTTGCGGATGAATTGGGTTCCGTTGTTAATCACTATGTCTTCGGGAATCCCAAACGGACAAATAATATTCTGATGAAAGAATTCCATTGCATTTTGTTCGGTTATGCATGCCAGGGTAGTTGCTTCGACCCACATGGTGAAGTAGTCGGTACAGACGATGAGGAACTCTCTCTATTCAGACGCCAAAGGTATGGGTCTGAGGATATCGAGCCCCCATTATGCGAACAACCACGGGGCCTACACGCAATGCAACTCCGTGTGTGGCTCGTGGCTCAGGGATCTGTGAACTTGGCAGTTCTCACACATTTTGACAAAATCTATGGCATCTCGCTTCATCATGGGCCAAAATAAACCTTACCGCATTATTTTGAATGCGAGATTTTTTGCTTTAACGTGCAAGCCGTATACCCCGAGGCAGACTTTGCCCAGCGCGTATTCGACTTCCTCCAGTGTGAGGCATTTCAGGTAGGGAGTCGAGTATGCCCGTCGGTACAGAATCTTGTCGATGATCGTGTGCCAACTAGTCGTCTTCTTTAGTCGCTTTGCCTCCTCTCGGTCTTCTGGCAGCGCTCCATCCATTAAGTATTTTCAGTACAAGGTCATCCAATTGTTGTCCTCAGCTATCTGCAGCACCTCACGTTTCAAACCATCAATGTTAAGCTTGACCAAAACTTCCCGCATGCTCCTGGCGTACTGCTCCTGAAATCCCATCTCTATATCGTTGGCCGGTTGGTCAGCCTTCCAATTCTCTGCTCTTAGGATCTGCTTAATCTCAAACTTTTCAAACTCTTGGGCTTGGTCCTTCACCTTTGCTAGGTATTTAGTGAGCTATGGGTTTGATACCTCGAAGACCCTCTGAATTTGGTTGACTACTAACTCCAAGTCACTGCGCACGACCAATGCTCTCACTGAGCATTCCCAGGCCAGCTTGAGCCCCGCAAGGAGGCCTCGTATTTCGCTACCTTGTTGATAGTTAGGAATTCAAGTGCTAGAGAGTACTTGATTTTTGAGCCGTCGGGGGTTCCAAGTACAACTCCGGCCCCGTTGCCTGTTTGCGTGGCTAACCCGTCGACATTGAGGGTCCATACAAGGGCGCTCACAGCGTCTGCATCTGAGGCTTGGCCTGAGGTGTCGAGAACTGGGGTTGCCATCTCAACTACGAAGTCCGCGAGGGCTTAGCCCTTAAGAGCTAGCCTCGGTTGGAACTCCACGTCGAACTCGCCCAACTCTATGGACCACTTGACCAATCGTCCAGACATCTCGGGTTTCTACAGTATCGCATTCAGAGGCTAGTTAGTCAACACGACGATTTGGTACACCTGAAATTACGGCCTCAACTTTCGGGGAAAGTAGATGAAGGCTAGGGCAATTCTCTCAACGTAAGGGTAGCGAGACTCCGTGTCTGTCAACACTTTGCTCACATAATACATGGTTCGCTGCATATTCCCCTGCTACTGAATAAGGACTGAATTGAAAATCGTGTCTCACACTGCCAGGTAGAATGTGGGTCCTCGCCCTCCGAAGTGGAGGTTAGGAGTGGAGGATTGGTGAGGTACTCATTTAGCTCCTGGAACGCAGCCTCACACTCGTATGTCCATCAGAATCCGATCGATTTCGTCCCCCTGAGGGCCTTGAAAAACGGTAGATACTTCTCCACGAATTTGGCCAGGAATTACGAGAGGGTGGCACGCCTCCATGTGAGCTCCTGGACTTCTTTCACGGTCCGCGAAGGATTCATGTCGAAGATGGCTCTGATTTTCTCCGGGTTTACTTCGATGTCATGTTGGGACACTATGAAGCCCAGGAATGTTTCAAAGGTCACCCTGAACACGCACTTGGCCAAGTTGAGCTTCATCTTGTGGGCTTGAAGCACCTCGAAGGTTTCTGCAAGGTCGCAAATGTGGTCGTCGGCTACTTTACTTTTAATGAGTATGTCGTCTACCTATACCTCCACATTCCTACCAATCCGGGTTTCAAATATCTTGTTCACTAGCCACTAGTACGTCGCGTCAGCGTTCTTCAGACCGAAGGACATAACCTTATAGCATTATGTTCTCTGGTCGGTCATGAATGAGGTATACTCCTTGTCATTCGAGCTCATCCTTATTCAGTTATAGCACGAGTAGGCATCCATGAAGCTTAGAAGTTCGTGCCCAGACATGGGGTCCACCAATTGATCGATCTGAGGAAGCAGAAAGTTATCTTTGGGGCAGGCTTTAGTAACGTCGGTGAAGTCAACGCACATCTGTCACTTGGCACTGTTCTTCTTCAAGAGAATGGCGTTTGACAACCAATCTGGATACTGAACTTCCCTGATGAATCCTGCGTCGAGCAACTTCTTCACTTTTTTTCTTATAACTATTAGCTTCTCGACGGAGTGGTTCTTGCGCTTCTGATTGATGGGTTTGTGACCAAAATCAAGGTCCAACTTGTGGATCATTATTCGACTGATATTTCGGGTATGTCGGCAGGAATCCACATGAAGACATCAAAGTTTCGCCCAAGAAAGTCCACGAGTTGGCTACGAACTAGCGTGGAGAAGGATCCACCAATGTGCACACACTTTTTGGGTTCGTTGTGGTCTAAGGGGACCAGCTCCGTTACCTCGCCTGAATAAGCCTGTTGCAAAGATGCCTCATTGCGAAAGTCTAGGTTCTCAGGAGGTCAACTTGGAGCGGCGGGGGCGACCAGGGATAGGTAACATGTTTACCCCATCATCTTGTTGCCCAACGCCTCCCCGATTTTGTACGGGGTCGGGAACAACACCTTCAAGTGAGGGATCGATGTCACAGCCCTGAAGGTGGCCAGGAACGGTCGGCCCAGAATGGCGTTGTAGGCCAACGGTAGGTCGATAATGAGGAACGTAAGTGCGCACGTAGCTGTACGCAGGTGAGTTCCTATTGTGACCTCCAGTTGAATATCTCATTGAACAGGTACTGGTTCATTATACAGGTCGTATAGGGGTCCTTCGACTGCTCTCATGTTGCTCTTTTTCAGACCAAGTTTAAAAAATGTATTGAGGTACAACAAATCTTGAGAGCTTCCATTATTAATAAAAACTCATCTCAATTGGCAGTCGAGCATACCGTCTGAGATGAGGGCTAATACAACAATAGGGCCTGAATTAGGGGAAGTTACATATATTGTATCATCATCACTAAAACTAATGACATCAGTCCTAACCCGTACTCTTACTCTCTTGCTATTGGATGCGGCTTCGGGCCAATCCTGGTCACTACTTCTCGCCGGCCTACTCGAGATCATACCGATGAAGTTGGTGGTGACTCAATTCCTCGGCGGTTCTCTTACTTCATCAGTGGCGGCCACGGGGGTTTGCCCTAAGCTTTTCAAAAATCGAGTAAAGTGCCCCCAACGGACTAAGTCTTCAATTTTTCTCTACAGGGTCCGACAGTCCTTCGTGGTATGCCCCAAAGACCTGTGGAATTGGCAATACTTTGTTTGGTGTCTAGCCTCTGGGTTCTTCGGTGCTTTGAGCCGTTTCAGGAACTTATTGTTTTGGATCTGTATTAAGATGTTCAAGCGAGTGTTGTTCAGGGCCATCAAGGTCAGGGGCCTGTACTCCCTTCAGACACTCAGCTCGGACCTCGATTACTTGCATGGCACCTGAGAGCGGCCGTCATCCCCATTTCTCTTCTTCCCAGCAGTCGGTCCTTCCAGTTGTCAGTCTACGCATTCAGGATGCTTCATCTCATTAGCCTCTTCGGCAACAATGTAGGCCCGAACGATGGCCTTAGCTTTCCAGAAGGATTGGGGATGCTGGTGCGCCAGATGTTTGAAGAACTCCTCAGCTGCCAATGTGGTGATGAAGGTGCTTAGCTTCATCTCATCGGAGTGTTGGGGGATTCGGTAGTGAAGTGATTGAGGAACCACTTCAGGCTCTCCTCCGACTTCTGGAAAAGGTGGACAAGGTCCAGGTTTGTTTCTTTTCCCTCCGATTGGTGGTGAACTAGCACAAGAAGCCGTCGGTGAGCTCATCGAAGGAGTGGACAGAGTTGGGTTGGAGGCCATGAAACCAGAGCCTGGCGTCCCCTTTAAGTGTTAGGGAGAAGTATTGGCACATGATGGCCTCGTTCACCCCATGGATGGAGAGCAGCATGTGGAAGTAGTCCAAGTTGTCTGTACTCCCATCGTACGCATCCAACATAGGCATTTTGAACTTGAGGAGGAGTGATTGCGTCCGAATGTTCATGGAGAACGATGATCTCCGCAGGTCGAGCGCCTACCACCCGGGCTTTCCCTTGAACACGTGCTGCTATATCTTCTCCATTTTCTCCTCTATCCGAGGGGTGGACCCACTCCTCTTCACATTGATAAAGTCTCGGAGTTCTCTTGGGGGTCACGCAGGTCACGACGATTGCCCACGCAGAATGGTTATGTACTGCATGAGCCCTCTCCTTTCGTCGTGGACCTCCTATCGTTGCGAGAGTTGCAGGGGTTCCATCGCTCCAGGGTTTCTTCCCACGCGTCCCTGCTCAGGAGGCTTCGAAGTGTCATCTAAGCCCTACTACCTAAGGCTACCTAGACCTCGATGTCGTCAGGCCTGGTTGTTCTTGTTGTTGGGGCCCTCGCTCTGCATTTCCTCCACCTGGAAGTTGACGCTTATGGCCCCGAGGGAGAGGATCCCATCCATTGCACTCCAGCTCAAGCGCACTGTGCCTGAAGCATCTACTTCATGTCGTCCATGTCAGCAGCTAGTTTGCGCACGTCGGGTTCAGGCTACTCGCTAGCACGACTACCCACAGAGGGGTTGTCGCCGCTTGAGATAGTGTCCCTCGTCGATACGCTCGCCTACGCTCTAGTGTTAACCATATTCAGAGTGAGAGAGTGAACGTTGATACGGGTGGTTAGACTTTTAGTTGTACCCACAGACGGTGCTAATGATGCGTCACTGGATCCGGGTTCTTGTACGGATTAGAGAGCCTTCGGATTCTTTTATTGGGTCAAATCACGAATGGGTCTGGTCTCCGCATCTCTCAACTTGAGCCCTATGTAATAAAAATTATAAACAAGAGGTCAGAGGACGGTGGGAGGCTGTCCCACCGTGAATACTCCAACGCTCAAATTAGAAATCTTTTTTCGAGATTGAAAAGATATACGCATGGAAGTAAATCTAATGAGGATGCGAAATGCTGAAATACGGGGAGTGCGTGGGATATTAGAAGGAGGCTAGTGCTCCCTTTGGTGTACCGTAGGGGTGGCTCACTATCGCGGCCGTAGGGAGGTGATGGTACGAGGGAAGAGAGCTAGTTATTTCTTCTCGTTGTCTTGAGCACGGAGTGCTGGGATCAGAGCTTTTGATCTCAGGTCACCGCTTAGAAAGTTTGTGGAAGTGGAATCCCCTCTCTTTGCCGTTGGAGAGAATATTGGTAGGCTCCTTTGAGGAGGCTTTGAGAGTTGAGATCTTCGACAAGGGGTTTGCCGGGATTCGCCGGCTGCTAATCACTGGTGGTAGCCAGCGGTGTTAGTTGTCACCTTGTAGAGGCGAGGAGAACGTTGTCAGGCGTGGCCAACGCAGGCTTGTTTACTTTGCTTGGAGTAGCTGAGCGGCTGCCAAGGCGCATGTAATGTGACTTGTTAGCGTTGACATTATCTTTCATTGGCTGACAACCCCTGAGTCGGCACAAAGAGCCGCTGGCAGCCTGCGGTCGCCTTTGCAACGGTACGAGTAACGCTGATTGGCTTGCATTTGGGCCACGCAGTGGGCCTCATTTCTAGATCCCCTGGGACATTGTTGGGTTGGGCCTTTCTACTGATCAAATTTGTCTTCTTCTAGTTGGGCTTTATCAGTTTCGACCCAATTCTATGCTGGACCCATTAATACTATATACCAAACTTTGATCAAGGAACAATTCTCAAACAGTCCAGGCAATCCTGATAAAAAAAAATTCTAAGAAAAGTCAATGTAACAACAGAAATAAAGTAACAGAGCAACTCGCAAACGAGGCTAAAGAAACTTCTAATGCAAAATTTTAAGCTGAAAAAAATATTCAAAAGAGTTCCAAATTTCAAGAGCCGTTAAGACTCAAACACAATTTTCTGAATGGCCAAAAGATCTCTCTCTTCTCACTTTTATAAATATTTATTGCCTACTTAGTTCTAATATTGTTAAATTCTTAATTACAATATTACTCTTATAATTGTTGGCAACCGTACTCCTTTTTTAAACTAAGAGAAAATAAATTAATAATATATAACAAGTCAATAATAATTATAAATAATAAGATATACAATATTTTATACGAAAAAAAATCACAAGATTATAACTCCGAAAAATATCTACTATGCGATATGTTGTGTTACAAAAACTCCAATAAAAATAAGGATACAAAATTTTATAATAAATAAGTTCGAACAATAAAGTGTACAAGATAAAAGAGAATAAATATGACGAGTAAAATATTATTATCAATTTTAAAAATAACGTACCCAATATCGGTAAATAATGAAACCCGGTTTGCAACTCAATCGAATGTATAAATCTTCCTCTTCACTCTTTTGTCTTTCTTACTCCTCTTTTTCTCACTGTGACAGCACTCAAATTTCAAGAAATTTTAAAGTGTAACTCTAAAAATTACATTTAGATATTTTATATTAGA